>JXOV01005795.1:3532-18333 GCA_001014945.1 Clogmia albipunctata
AAAGCGCAGCTCACATAAATCCTCTCCTCTCCGCGCAATTTAAATCTAATTTGATCTTACTCCGAAATTTGTGCACTCATTTATTAAACCAAAATATTGAGAAAATACTCGGTTTCTTTAAAAATTGAATTCAATGAATTTGTTGCTGTTTATACATTAATGATTTATTATATAAAATGAAAAGAAAATAGTGTTTATTAATATTATCACACGCATTCAAGTTTTGGGCGCGAATCGTTCCGCTTTTACTTCAACTCCGCTCGGTGGAGAGAGTGTAAGATTTACATAAGCTCCTCCGGCGCAAGAGAGAGAGTAAAAAGAGACGATAAATTTGCGCTTCGGAGAGTGGGATGAGTTTGCTCTGAAAACTTACTCTGGTCTCAACCTCAACTAACGGGTGTTAGACTTCTCATGACTTTTTGTTTTGGGTGTATTATTAGTCAGTTAATAGCACCTAAATTGCTTAAATAAAGCGTATTTGTTCTTTATTAAAAGATGATTTTCCTAGGTAGCTATGTCTCTTGGATGCTACTGGCGGGCAGTCCATGAGTGTATACCCCGAGGTCTCGGTATTTTAATTGGAATATATCCAATTTCCGTCTTTGTGGAGTCCTAACTTGTGTAGGTGTCCCTTTATAGTATTGCGTCCTGTGAGTAGTCGCGTTATTTCTTGCAGGTTTTGTTTGTTAAAATTGCGATAAAACATTTGTCTGTGTTTATTATGCATTTTTAGAAAAAGTTTGGATTTTAATTGATTAATCAAATAAATAACTTAACTCCTCTGAGTAGCTTTAAGTAATAGCTTTCATTATAATATTTTCAAATAAGTTAAGAGATAAAGTCGATATAATACGTAAATTCCATTATGATAATACCGCAATAATAATTAGTTATATTTTTCATTATTTCTTTATAAGATCGCTTTTTAAATCATCAATTAGTGAGCAAAAAAATACAAACAAATTTAATTTCAGTTTTATTTATCAAAAATAGTCACGATCGTTTGAATTTGTAGTATATGTTAAATTGAATAATTTAATATAAACAATTGCGTCATATATAAGCTAGTTTCAAGTTCACAATTTGTAAATGGATAAAGGAATTATCTTAAGATTACCGTCTAATGGATTGAAATGAAATTGAATAGGAATTGCATAAATTGTGTGTCAATTTCCATGCCTCGGAATTCTTGAAAGAGTTGTAAGTTAGATGAAAGTGTCTGTGGTTTTCGAGATAACGCCATGTGTTTGGGCTTGAGGCGGTCGTCGTGGACAATAAATGGAATAATGAATGCGCCCACTCTTTAAACTGCATCCCACACAATCTGTTTGTAATAATGGATTCAAATTCATTTCAATAAAAAATGGATCTTTTTTCAGTTTTTTAGTACGAAATAGAAAGAAAACTATGGAAGCTGTAGATTTTCCCGTTTTAGAAGGGTCATCTAGGTGATGTGAGTTGGTTTAATTTGTTCCTGTTATGGCAATGACCAGCGATCTTGCAATGTCTCTCCATTTGTGGGGAATTTGTAGTGCAGAAAATGGCAGAATATTACTGTTTATCTGTTTGCGAAGAAACTCTCTGTTTATTCTATTTCAAATGCGAACATGTCTGTCTTTTCTTCAGTCCGGCCTCCTCTTGTCCATTTCCTGGAGCGGGGTGGTGGTCAGCAAAGAGACTAATCGATTACAGGGGCACTCTCCCTAATGCCTGCCTTTCCCACTTTTAATCGATTTTCTGCGTTAAATTATTATCATTACTAATGGGCAACGTTTGATAAGCAGATTAAATATTGGATCAGTCCCCATTTTCATTTCGGTTTGTGAGGAAATTATTAATAATAAAAAAGAGAGAAAAGGAGGAATAAAGGAAAGGTGAATGAAGTGAAAATAAACATAAATATATTCATGTATTTATAGACGAGTCATTAATGTTTTGCCCTGTCGAGTTTCCGTTTTTTTCTATTTAGTCAGTGATGATGACAAGAGCGCTGACGAAATCCCCATTTTCGCGAATCGAATTCAGCGTTTAGTTTCAGTTAAATTTGTGAGTTGTTTTGGAAGTTGCTGGTCGTGAATTGTGATAATAATGACGTAATTTTCTCTTGTTGTTCAAAAGCATGTGGTTTCAGGTGGGGAAGTTGATTTTTTTAGCTTTGAGATAAATGTCAAGACAATGTTCGGTTTTGTTGCCTTTTAAAGAAACTTATTTTCGGAAGATATTTTGTGAATTGTGAGTTGTGATTGTTAAAAGTATGTTACTCGTGTACGTATGTGTCTCGTGACCGATGTGTTAACGCATCCGGCTGCCTCTTCGGAGTCAAGGGTTCGATCCCTGGGCGGATAGGATTGACTGGGTCCTTTTTCAAAACTGGTCTAGGTGCTATTAATTGACTAATAATACACTGAAAACAAATAGTCACCGAAATGTCGCAAAACCCGTTGGTTGAGGTTGCGACCCCCCATGTTCCTTACAGGAATTGAAAGGGAAAAAAAAAAACTCGTGGTTTAGTGTTTTTGGTGGTTATGTTGGAGGTTTATTTTACTGAATTACTTATTTGTAATGAATCTTATTTATTAGATAAAGGGAAATGTAAAATATTTGAGCGAAACCATGTAAAACAAACGGCAAAATTTGGCTGAAATTATATTTTTTTATTTGTAATTTTGTATCGAAAAGTAGTCTCTTTTTAACGCAAATTGGTTCAATAACGGTTTACTTTACTTTACGAGTGCGGTAATATTTTAAAATTAGCACGCATTTAGTCACAAATTTGATGAAATTACATATTGTTGTCATAACCCAATTTCTATACATTATTATTGAAATATTTTAAATTGAGAATTTGGTTAAAAGGAGGTATTCCCATCTCACTCTAATGAACTTTATTGACTGTAAGTTTAAATTTAAATAGTTAGAGTATTTCTATCTCTTTCCAATCAATTCAGGTTTGTTTAATTGGTGATTTTCCCTCTAATTTGATAAAACTGTGTCTTACGTTCCACAATTTAAAAAAACCGCTGCGAACGTTTTTATTAGTAATTATCGATTAATTGATTTATTTTCAAAATTACACAAAATAGCGTTCAATACATATGTGATATAGGTTATTACAGCACTCATTTACTTATTTTTACTCGTTACGCTCGTCAAAACATGGTGAATTCATGTAACCTATATTTTAACACTTGTATCGGTTATTTACTATTATATTTTTACATGGCTCAAATACTATCACACACATCAATGGCTTTAAATTAATTTTTTTAAAATCTCATTTAAAGAAGGTTCACTAGAAAATCTGATAACTACCTTTATTTTATGGAGGACACAACTTGAGCACCATGTTTCAATTGTATTTAAAAGACAAAATTTCAATTTGAAAATCTAATAACCTTTTAAGTTGAAATTTTGTTGTAATTAAATGTGTACAATTTGCCAATTCTGGGAATGAAGCAAGTTGGTTACTAAGATTGATTTTGAATTGGACCATTAAATTTGTATGATATATCCTGTCACAAACACATTTTAAAATAGTGGCCGAAAAGATGAAAAGATGAATTTGTAAGAAATTGGCCTTGGCCTTTCTACTGGGTTTTGGACTATTAGATTTAATACCTAAAATGCATAAAAATAATCCATTTGTTATAAAACTTGTATCTTAAATCTAAATATTGTTTTTAAAATCAATTTCATTTTAAGTAATTATAAACTGTATGACGGAATAATGTTTACCATGGTATTTCCCTTATTGAATGATAAAGTTGCAAATAACTTTTAAGGAAATGAGTCGTTTGTGACCATAGCGTGTTATCTATACTTTATTCATAACTTGTATTTTTATATATTATTTACTATAGCTACTAATGTTTTAAAGCTAATGATTTATTCATTATTTAATTTTGAAATGTATTACAGTAGAAGAGGCTTATTAAAACAACCCCCAGACTGGAATGATATGTTCTTTTTATATGTCTTGATTAGGCGATTGATTTCTAATGTATAATAATTTAACTACCGATTCGTTTGACATTTTGTCTTATGTAAAAAAATAATTAGAAGCTCTTAAAAAACATATTAATTTGTGAATTTTAACAATTGTTGTAAAATTTTAAAGAAGAAAGGCTTATTGAAATCACAATCTTAACAACCTTAAAGATACATTTTAAATTAAAAATGTTCGTTCAATTAAGAAAACTCCCATCATTTTGTTATCATATGATAATTTAAAACTTATTTCTTGAACATTGATTTCTTATATTTTTATAATTGTGACTGAAAGTTATCTATTTTAGATTTTTTAAATGTTATTACAATTAGGCGTCTTTTGATTATTTAGATATAAAAAACTACACCTTTCAGAAAAGAATCTTGTCTAAGCCCTCTTCTTGTTCTGATACAGATTACTCTTGTAGATCACTTAAAATACATTTTTATAACTAAACTATTCTCTTATGCTATCTTTAAAACCTGTTTCTATTATCTATGTTAACTGTACATTTTTTAAATTCGTTATTAGTGGACGTAGAGCCCGCTCAGGGATTTTTACCGTTATTCACATATGAAATATTATAATAATGTGATTGTCCAGCTGTACGAAAAAATGTCACAAGGTGTATAGAGGACTGCTATATGTCCTCCACGTACACTACCATAGATCTCTTTTTCTATCAAAATTTATGTGACCTAACAGTGCGCTGCAACGAGCCTGATTTTGCTTATCACGAGCACTCGTCCTAACAACTAAAAAAAGGTCAAAACCCTTATGAAAACTCACGATCATAAATCATAAAATAAGATCTCCTTTGAGAGGAAGAAGTGAAATGCGGAATATGGACAGACTGGCCATGAATCAAATTGACCATCGTTAAGAGTTTTAGTCTAAGAAAAAAGTGGAATATTATTATTTCAAACCTTTGCTGTTTTAAGGGTGAATACATGAAACAAAACAAAAAAACATGCACCGGGATCGTGAGTCTGACCAAAACTCAAAATCACTTTTATGACTTTTTGACGGCTCATTCTACTCATTCCCTTTTTTGGAACGATTTCTTTCGATTCGAGTCCGCGTTGCAGTCTTCGATGTACATGTGTTTGTGATTGAATAAAAAAAAACAATTAAACCCGTTATTCAGCACAACACACTAGGGCAGTATAGGTCTTACTATACTTTAAAGTGGGAGTTCGGTGTTCAATATTATTAATAAGTATAAGTTATTACGAGTTGATAGATATTTTTGGCTAGGCAAATTAATGTTAACGGATAGTGTGGGTGTTTTTTCAATGCAATCTTTCTATGAAATTGGTGTAGAGATTATAAAACTTATCAGTCGATATTTTTACAAAACTGCCCAAATTTTAATAAAATACAAAAAAATATATATTATAATATAAATTGTATACAAATAAGATAAAATACATTTACGTAGTATTAAAATTAAATATTAAACACCTTTGGCCAATTTCTATTGTATTATTTTTAAATAGAAACATGACTTAACTAATTATCTAATATTTCTCGTTACAGATTTAGGCAAAAATTTACAAATATGACGATAAAATTGCGAATAAATAGTTTAGTAGGAATTTCCGCCGCGTGCTTACTCTTAGCTATTTTGGTGGCGGTGAGCAGCGGACAGAGGGCGGAGAAGCTCACATCGCAGAATCCGTGTGTGACCAAGACGACGTGCGGCGAATGTATTCAAACAAAGACGTGTGCCTGGTGTTTGGAACCTCAGGACCAGTACGGAGACAATCCGCGATGCTTCCAGCCCAGTTACACAGACGCAGCGCTGTCGAAGTGCCCAGAGCAGTACACTTATAATCCCGATATGGAACTCATGCTGCAGACAAACGAAGAGCTGACGATCCGAGGTGGAAGTGCAGGGGGCGGAGGAATGATGGCAGAGGGATACGAGTCACATTATCAATCACAGAGCTCATCATCGCACTCTCAAAGTTATGGAGCTAGTTACGGAAGCTCATCCTCGTCCAGTGGAAGTTCCTCCTATGGAGCTTCTGCAGGGAAAATTGTGCAAATCAAACCACAGAAAGTTAATCTCAAATTGAGGATCAGTAAGTATTTATACCCTTTATCTGAATTTAAATTTTCTACCCTTGAAGAAAATATGAATGATTTTCTAAATATTCCAATTAAAGATATCTAATAGGTCTACCATTTAGTTTCCTTTTTTATTATTTGATTGATAACCACATAACAAAACAATCATTGGAAAGCCAACCAACCAAGACAACTATATTTCATTAAAAATGAAATTATTTTTTATTTGAATAAACATAAATTGTGTCCTTGTTTTATTTTTCGCATTAATATTAATGATGTTAAGGCCAGATTTTAAATTAGGCTTTGGTAGATCGTTGTAGTGAAATACGAAAAAGGTAACATCTGTGTTTACCCACTTTGAACTATAATGGCATAGTCTATCTTAATTTGGTAAGGGCTATAAAAATTAACAACAACATTAAAAAAAAGAGTGCAAATTTGTGTTTCAAGTGAAATATAAATAAAATCGAAATTTGTCCTAGGTCTTCCTAGCAAAAGATGGGTCGTAAAATTGCAGGGATAAACCCGCTAAAAGGGCAATGAAATTTGTGTTATATTTTTACATCACACACAGATCAATAATTTTTAATTAAAATTTTTGTAAAAATTCAATTTTTAAGATTCACTAGGAAATCTGATAACTTATACTACAAGATTGACAAAATAAGTCATTATTAAACACAAGGGTTGTTTTAAGCCACGAGCATAACGAGTGTCTTAAAGAAGGCCAGACTGTTTAACAATGCTTATTGATCGTGTTTTATGCAAAATTGTATGCATTTTTAAAATAAATTTACACAAAAATAAAAAAAAATATTAAAAAGTTTGTTAAGCGGCTCTAAATTAAAAATTTGAAATGTTTTGCATCCCCCTCTTACTCATAGCTGCAAGGCGTAGTTAAAAAATCTCCAATAGGTGGTTTTACAAAAAAAAAATATAAAAAAACGTTAATTACAAGTAAGCCTTTTACGGAGGACACACTTTAATAATATAGAAAAAACAGACGTGGAATTCTTTAATTCCTTAAAGCACTAGTGCTATAATAACGACTTTGACAAAGCAAAATTGTGTGTCATAATATTAATATTAAACAACAAAAATGCATAAACACATTTAAAAAGAAGAACGGGAAGAGAGTAGGGCAAAATGATTTTATCGTTCTTATTTTTATATGGCACCCTAATAATTTGTATGAAATTGACAGAAAAACCTTTAACTTCATAGAGGCCCAAAGATTAACCACGGTTCGTCTTCTTTTTGAGGCTTTCTGGAAACGCATATAACTGCTTTTAAATATAATTAAACTAAGTTTCAATTTCTGTTTATAATTTCTTACATTCAATATAGATTTTTTCTGTCCTAATTTAACACGTATTCATTATTTTTTAGATCAACAATACAGCTTGGGCATGACATATTCGCAAGCGGAGGATTATCCAGTGGATCTGTACTATTTGATGGATTTATCAAAGTCTATGGAGGATGACAAGAAGAGCTTATCGGCCTTGGGAGACTCGCTGGCGAGCCAAATGAGAATGATCACGTCGAAGTTCAAGCTGGGCTTCGGCTCTTTTGTGGATAAAGTGTTGATGCCTTATGTGTCCACTGTGCCAAAGAAGTAAGTTGAGGGATGATTTTAGGGTTTTTCTATCATTTTAATTGATTTTCAACATCGAACTCCAACTAAATTATTTGTTTTTCATTCCGAATTTGGCTATTGAGAGCGAAAAGAAGTTGATTTGATTTAGTCTATTTGAACGAATATTAATATTTGAGCGGTAAACTTGCAGATTAGAGTCACCTTGCAAGGATTGTGAGGCGCCTTACGGTTTCAAGAACCATTTGAAACTGAACCAAGATTCGGCGACCTTTTCCGTAAGTTTTGTATTTTGCCTCTAGTAAATCTCTCATCAAATGTATCTCAGTTGGACTTTAATTTATTTATCGTTATTTAGTACATATCTCTTCAATCACATTTTCTTTGGCGGCAGCATCATTTAGTTTTTTTATTCGTACTCTTCTTGTCGTTGTTGTTATTATTGTCTATTTTTTAAATGGTCTGGTGTGTGCTAATTTTCTTTTGGTAAAAGAAAAACCATAAAATGAGGTGGTAAATCAAAAGTAGTTTCTTTTAATATTTTTAATTTTTTTTTGTATATTATATCTAAATTTTAAACGAATAAACCATTTTGTGCAATTCCGTTAGGTAAAAGATCCATAAACGTGCGGCAAAGTGCTACTTTGCCGCTCTAGTGCTAACATGTCAAACAAAAGTGATAATTGTGTTATAATAATTGTTTTTACAACAAGGTGTAAAATGATCCAATTTTAACGAAGAGACAAGTGTAAATTACGAGCCGTTAAGTGAGTTTATAATCTTTTCCGAGTTAAGAAACGGATTTTACACCCGAGTAGGACAAAAGAATTCTTTGCATTTAAAATACACGAAAAAATTATTTAAAAAATATTTATCTCTATAACAGTCTGTATTCGACCGGTTATCGGTCTCCATATGATTAATATAACGGCCTGGATTTGAAAATATTAATTTCATCGTTTCAAATGATGCCAGAATTTTTTTATTGAAACAAATTTATTCGTAGATTCTTTTTTTCACTAGTGCAAAAAATCAAAATTTTGACTAGTGTAACAAAGTGACGTAATATGAAATTCAAATCGATGATGAACAGCTAATAAGCGCTTACCATGAAAAAGAAACGAGGCCAAATTTCATACAAATCAGTTGAAAACCCGTTTCAATTTTTCTTCTTTTCGTCCATTTTTTTAATTTGTGTTAAGGGAATTTTCATAGTCCAATTCAAAATCAATCATAGTAACCAACGTTTTTCATTCACAGAATTGACAATTTGTACACATTTGTTTACAACAAAATGTCGTCTTTAAAGATAATTTGATTTTCAAATTGAAATTTTGTTCTTAAAATACGATTGAAACAGAATCCGGAAGATGGGTCTTCAATAAAATAATGTCAGTTGTGAAATTTTCAAATTTTAGTTTTAATAAAATTTTAGTTACCCATTCATTTTAGTAATGGTATTTGATTTGATTTGATGGAAGAGCGGGTGTGTAAGCACAGCTTGAAGCGATAGGCCACTATTTGGGCCCATTCGCCGTAGTAATGGTATCGGTTTCAAGTAAAATATATTTAGAATACCAGTAAATTCCTATTAAAAATTTGCCGTTTCATCTTCCGGGTGGTTTCTTAATGTTTCGATTCGAAAATGCAAAAAATAAAAACTTCTATATACATAAAGGTCGCATAATTTTCAAAATTATGTTAAATTTTTGCTGAAAAAAGATGTTTTTAAAAAATATATAACTATTACACAAATTTCAATGATAAATATTGATTTTTATTTGGAAAAATAGGTAGGAATTGCACAAAACGTATTACGCAACTGGTTAGTCTGGTAAAAGTACTTTAACAGTCTTGTTCCAAATTTAAAACTCGACTGGAAAATTACATAAATTATAATTTAAGTATTTATTTGTTATATATTTTGAAAAGATAAAAGTTTTTAAACATTAACACTAGGGTGATAATTTGCGTTTTTAGTAGAAATATGTTAAATAATATTTTTCTCTCAATTCAATTCAAATGAAATAATTTGATTTACCACCTTATTTGAAATATATGGTTTTGAACTGTCTTTTTATTGGTACAAACTTTTTGTCTTGAATGTATTTTTTAGTATTTTACTTTACAAAAACAGGTACAGGAATGCGTTTTCATTTTTCTCAAAAAGTTATGGACTTTGGATGAAAAAAACTATTAGTGGGAAATGATTCCTAGGTATCGGCATGTTATTGTGTTTGAATCTGAAGATGACTTTTTGGAATAATTTACTTATTTTGACACACAGGAAATTTAATAATTCAATCATGAGTAAAAAAAAAGAACAAGAAAAGTTGGAGATCGACGATTGGGGCCTAATTATTTTGAAATTGTTTCAATTAATTTATCAAAATTAATATCGAAATTATTTTTCATTGTCTTCATCAACATGTGAAGTCTGATAGCGCCATGCGAAAGTTGTGCCGCCCCATATGGATTTAGAAATGTTATGAAACTTAGTACCGATACTTGGTCTTTTTCCGTAAGTTGACGCGTTGGATTGAAGATGGCTAAAATTGAATTAAAAAAAAAACGAATAAAACAGAGATAAATCCAAACAAAACCCCACTTCAATTAATTGACCCAGCAAAATTAAACGAATAAACCGCACAAAATTAATATTTAATGCGATTAATTACAAATGGCTCTGGTTTTGAACCGATTTTAATTACCCCCTTTGATGACGATTGACCCCTACTTTGCGCTACAGATCAATATTTAATGCAATTCATCTCATAGTTTTACAGTGATGTTCAAAAGTTTGTAGGTTTTTGTGTGATTATAATAGAGTTATTGATAGGATATTTTCAAATTTAAAACTGAAAGATTCTCTTTTACGATCCATTTTGAGGATCTACTTGCCTCCCAGCTCGAAATAAATGTATATTCAAAGCAGAGTGGCAGATTTTGAGGCTAAAATGGCGTTCCGGCCACTTTTGCAATTGCAATGACAAAAATTGAAATTACAAAACTATAAGTTTCGATTCTAAAAGGGCCGTCCTTTACAGGGCAATGATAAAAAGCGATTGCAATAAGAATAGAGAGATTTCACAGCGCACGTCATTATTAAATTTTAAGCGCTCTGTGCTTTACAGGCTCTTTTTTGAAAGGGTACTGCACTCAGCTTACCCTGGACATGTTCATTGGTAGAAATATTTTTTTAATGCTAACTAGGCACGCTCTGAGCGGGCTAAGTGAGGAGCTCTTTCAAAAAAGACAAGAACCAAACTTACGTGCAAACACTTAAACAAATAAGAGTGTAAACAGAAGAGGAAAAGATGGAAAAAGAAAAGTTTCAAAGTGAGAAAATTGAATATATTCTCTTTCAATCTTTTCCTCTTCTTTTAACACTTTCATTTAATTAAATGTTTGTACGCAAATTAGTACGCGCGCTCTTGGAGTCCTTTGCTCTAGACCCTGATAGAAACCGTTCATATTTCAAAGGCCCTTTCAAAAAAGAGAAGAGAAAGTTGAAAATCTTCTTTTTTTCCTTTTCTCTTTACACTCTCATTTGATTAAGAATTTAGCGGGCACTCTTTGGGCCCCTCGCTCTTCACCCTTCATATTTCAAAGATGTCTATAGATTGGCAATATTGTTGAATTTTGAAATAGACTGTTTGTTACCTGATATTGATTATTTACACAAAAATAAGACATCAATATAATTAAAACACTTGTATCTTCAATTCATATAACACAAGCTTGATTTTTTATGAAAATTATTAAATTGAAACATTTTTCAATTAATGAAAATGCCGTTATTTTGCTGATTTTCTTCAGAAGAACATATTTCCCGCACAACAAATCATGTCTATACACTTTTACTTATTATTTTAAAAGTTTAATATTTCAATTCAAATAGAAAATTAAAACTTAATTGTTAATAACATACACTCTCAATTTTGCCGAGAAAATTTTATGGGACCTTACAGAAACGGACTCCTGTAAGGAATATGGGGAGTTAACGGTTAAGTGTTATCTTTTCGTTGATGATTTGTTTTTTTAGTTTATTGGTGATCAAATAAATAAATTTGCCATTTATGTAGGTTTTAGGTTTTTAGTGATTTATTTTTATAATCAATTTTAAACTAGAACTTTTGAACTTCACTGTAGTCATACAGAAAACATACAAAAATTAATTCTCATTGATAAACTTGACCAAAACTGATTCTCCATGGATTGATTGCTAGTTGATTGGTTTGATTTTTAATCCAAATTGACCCGACTTATGAATTAATCAGATTAAGATGATAACATGCCAAGATTGTTTAAATTTTTATCCGATGTAGATTTTTGTAGAAAATGCATGATCGTAGATTAGATTGGTGTTGGTATTGTGATTCATTTGGCACTGTAGATTGTGGCTTTGGGCTTTTATCTGAAAGGATATTTGATTTTTGGAAATTGTCCTTTCTATTGCCTTTACGCATTAACCATTATACGTGGATGACATTGAATATCTCTATGTAATAAAAATGGTTTATTGCTCAACGACAAATCGGTTCTGTTTTAAAAACGCTTTTACCCATTAATTGACTTAGTTAAGTAATGAAGTAGTATGGATACTTTATTTGCAAGCGACTGCAATTTTAAAAAATAAATAATTAAATGTTATAATCGCTATGTCTCTTTGAAATTCTATTCAATTTCGTTTTTACTGCTCAGAAATGCAGTCTTTGTTTATTTTGGTCTCTGATCAATAAATATATAATAAGAACAAAAGCCGAAACCCTCCATAAAATATATGCGTTGTATACATACACAGTCCTTTTATAAAGCCGAACAATGGAAACTGTTATGGACACATCTTCCTTTCAACGACGAAATTGTCTCTGATCCCTCAGAGGGAGGAGCTCCCCAGGCAAACCAGAAGATTGCTGGCACAACTAAGAACTGGCAAATCCCCATTTCTGAGGCAGTACCTCTCAAGTAAATAGCTCTCTATTGTGCTCCTTGTGCAATGTAGAGGAGCACAAGACCCACATCTTTGCGTGTCCCCAAATCAAAACGGCACTCAAGCCAGTAGTCCTTTGGACGATCACCCCTAGGGTTGATGGATCTCCTAATTCAGTAGGTAAAGGCAATGAGCAGTAAGGAGGGACTGGAAAGGTGGCTGCGTTCAAATCGAAGCAGCTAGAGCGAACAACGACAACATCACTTAGAGGAAGTTGCTTGTTTTAACATATCAACGAAATCAACCTATCAGCTGTTGATCCTCTGAGCAAATTATCACTCACATTCTAAATGGAGAGGAGATTCTCTTAAGGATTAGATTTTCTCTACATATGTAGGTCCAGAAGCCGAAAAGTGGTTAAACGAGCTTGATGTTGTATTGTGAATCTCTTTCCTTTTCATGCGATAATAATAATAAATTGATAACATCTTTAAAAATAATACTCCATAATAAAACGAAAAACAAAAAAGGATAATGTGAGGTTTATCGGCCTGAAGAGGAACACCACATGTAAACAATGAGGCCTAAAGGGTTTCGGGATCGCGGTTTGGCTTTTGCCGATTCTTCTTATTATATTTTTATTGATCAGCGTCGAATTTAAAAGTCCCTGCATTTGCGAGCATTCAAAACGAAATTGAATAGAATTTTAAACACAAAATAGCGACTTTGATACCTATCTTTTTTTATTTTTAAAATTGCAACCGCTTGCAAATAAAATTCAGATCCCATAGCATGTAATTTGATTATTATATAAAATAATCGTGTAAGCAAATTTATAAAAGGGGCAGTTTGTCGCTGAGCAATAAAAACTTTTATTGAATAAAGCAATAAATCAATGTCATCCACGCTTTAGTTTTTCACTTTTTTCTGCATAAATAATTTAAAAATAGGTATGAGTTTTATTAAGTATTTTTTTCTTCAAATGACAATAGGAAGAGGTAAGGCGAGCCAATGTCTCTGGTAACTTGGACGCTCCCGAGGGTGGATTTGATGCCATTATGCAGGCGATCTCTTGTCGAAATGATATTGGATGGAGGGAGCATTCGAGAAGATTGTTGGTGTTTTCAACAGATGCCGGATTCCATTACGCTGGAGACGGAAAATTGGGAGGAGTCATCAAGCCCAATGATGGGCATTGCCATTTAGACGGATCAGGAAGATATACTCATTCCAAAATTCAGGATTACCCAAGCATTTCGCAGATCAATTTGAAAGTGAAGGAAAACTCGATTAATTTAATTTTTGCTGTAACCGAAGATCAATTAGAAGTCTACAAGAAACTGTCTGAACATATTGAAGGTTCCTCAGCTGCCAAGCTGGCAAACGATTCTTCCAATGTCATTGAGTTGATCAAGGAGGAGTACAGTAAGATTACGTCGGTCATTGAGATGAAGGACAACGCCACAAGTGCCATTAAAATTACCTACAGATCATCTTGTAAGGACAAAGATGGAGTTCCGACTGAGACCAATAAATGCGGTGGACTGAAAGTGGGAGACATTGTCATGTTTTATGCCGATATTGTGGTTCAACAGTGTCCCCAAGATCCGAGAGAGTGGAAGCAGACTTTCCAAATCTATCCAGTCGGTTTGAATGAGAGCTTGATCGTGGATTTGGAAATGCTCTGCGATTGTGCCTGTGAAAAAGAGGATCACAGGTCGTTCATGAGGAACTCACCCGAATGTAACTACCAAGGAACTCTGAAGTGTGGTATTTGTGAATGCAACGACATGTACTTTGGCAGAAAGTGCGAGTGCTCCAAGTAAGTTATATTTTGCTATTTAATTTCCTATTTATTTTACATTTTTTCATAGTACAGTTATTTCAACGTTATTAAGACGGCGCCACCAAGACGGGCGCCCGGGTCATTGCCCAGGTCTCATACACTACTCTTATACGGGTCCCGGGCAATTAACTTGAATTTTTTACAAGGCGGTTTATGCTTATTAAGCGTATTTTATTAACGGGTGCCCAAGTTAATTTTGTATAAACCACCCAAGACGGGCGCCCGTCTTGCTTTTATTATTATTAGCTCATTATTATCAGTTTTATTTTAATTTTTAGTAGAAATACTTTAAATTTTTTAAACCTAATTTAATGTATAAAGAAATACCAGTTTACAAATAATATCTCCGGCCCCAAAAAGT
>JXOV01005798.1:0-19374 GCA_001014945.1 Clogmia albipunctata
ATTTTCAAATAAAAGATTTTGCAATAAAACTTATTTAATTATGTCGAGTGTAAATTTGTTGGTTAAGACGTCTTGTTAATGATATTAGATGGCCGCAAGACCTGGGACGGCCTAAAGGCACGCTAATTTTAAGAAGCTGTAAAATCTACAATTATTGAATTTTTTTCTTTTTTTCTTCGGATTCGTGCTTCTGAATATTATCTTTATCTTCAGTAATTTTCCCAATTAAATAAAAAAAAACCTGGACATTACATGCTTAAACTCAAGCATTTATCTTTTTAGGAAGGTCGGCAATTTTGATGGAGCGTTCGGTGAAGTTGTGAGAAATCGGCTTCCTTTGAATATTAGATTTTATTAGAGAAATGTTCTGAAAGCATGTAAAGTAATAGAGTTTTATGGCAGGGACCGAAAAGATCGTGAGAAAGGATACGAATGATATTTCTCAAATAATAATGTTTACAATTCACAACCTGTGAGATGTTTATATTGCTAGAATAATCAGATGGGTTTGAAGATAACCAAATTTAGGAGAAAATCAGGAGAAAGAAAAAGAATTGTTTAGAGTTAGAAGATAAGTCGATCTCCAGGCCCGGTCGAGGGTGGACCATAGTTTAGGAACAAAATATTCCAAAACCATCGCGTTTATATTTAAAACGAAAGTGTCCAATTAAGTGATCTCATTAAAAATATACTTTGTAAATCCTTATTCATATTAATAAACAATAAATATTTAATAGAAAGTGAAAAAAACCTTTTTTTTATTGAACTAAAAGAATAATTTCCAAAAATAATAATAATGGCAAACGATGCGATGTTTAATGAGTTATTAAGAAATAACATCAAATTATAAAATAAAAACAATGACAACTAAATTAACCTCATTTAAAAAAATTGTAGTTTAGTCCAATAATGACTGTAATAAAAATAAAATAAAACAACACTATTTCAAAATTACTTTTCTTGAACGAATCTTTGTTTCAAGATAAAAAATAACTTTTGTAAATACAAATAGAAACATAGCATCATTTACTTCTAGACTGTTTTTCTATTAAAATTAATAGGGTTCAAAAACTTTACGTGCCTAAACTCAAAACAGAGCTGTGTTCTAATAACAATCATAAAAGCTACTTTCAATAAAAGTCTAGCTAATGATTGAAAAACATATTAAAAAGCAATTCACCCACTTTAACAAAGACAAATGGATGCAAATTAAATTTTATTTCTTTTCTGCTCTCAATTAACAATATAAACAAAAATCACAACACTTATCAATAATCCAATATATAAATACCGCGAGAAAATCAAAAATTATTCAGTTTCACTTTGATTTTCAACAAACTAAACATAATCTTTATCGAAAATGATTGGAAAAGTTTTTGTAATCCTTTGTATGATGGTGATCGTCGAAGAAAGTTTGGCTTTGTCATGCAACTTGTGTGTGGCTTCATCACTGGATCAATGTACCCAAGAACAAGTATCGCTGGAATGTCCTGATTTATTTAACGCGTGCGTTGCTGTTGAAGCAAGTGGTAGGGATATTTATTTATTAATTTTTATAAATAATATTTTTGAAATGCTATTTTATTTACAGTTGAAGGACTAGATTTTGGAGCCAAGACCTGTTTCTTTGAGGGAGGTTGTGTAATAATCGGTTTGATAGATCCAAATGCTACTTGTACTGAATGCCAAACTGACAATTGCAACTAATAAGATTTGTTAAGAGTTGCCATCGCTTTGAAACCAACAAATTTATATATATTGAAAAAGATGTCCACAATTATTTCCATAATGCAAATAAAAACTGATTTTAAATCAAATTAATATTTTTGATACTTCTACAATTTTATTGTACCATTACTCGTACCTATTGTTTTTCAGATGCTTTGAGTTATTATGAAAATATAGAATTCTTCGTATTATTGAAATTTAAGTTCAATTAGAAATTGATTATATAATTTATTGTATTTAATTATTGAATTATAACAATATTAGGTATTCAGTTTTATATGAACTATTCCTGTGTGAGACGGCAAATATCTGAAGTGGACGGTGCCGTTAATCGTGCAACTTCACTGAAGTCAGTGGTTTCAGAGGAAGAGAAAACTTAAACTTTGACAAAAAAAAGAAGTAATAAAAATAAAAAAAATACAAACAATGATCATCTTCACAAAGCGAATGCTCTGGCGTTCAAAACAGCTTCAAGAAGAGAAAAGTCGTTGGAGTTGTCACTCAAAGACAAAAAACCTGACGCCCCTGCAGGATTCAGGAGGCAGAATTTCCTTCTAAACTCCTGCAGAGCACTGCATCCCGAGACAAAGTGTGCCACATTCTGATCGACTTAAGCCCTACCGGTAACGTCAACAATTCATCAAGAACATTCTCCATCCACTCCTTGTAATTCGGACAGAAGGATGAAGCGCACACCCTTCTCTTGTCCTCCTCTCTAAGCCCTCCCCTAAAACCCTCGACAACACGGTTTGAGTTCAAGTAATCTAATACATTTTTTTAGTAATGAGCAGAAAAAAATAATAATTTCAAAAAAAAATTATAAGCCGGATAGGAATATGTTTTAAAATATTTGTCAACTTGGTTTTAGTTTGTTTTATTACATAAATGTTATATAATTCAAACACTACGTGTTTATAATGAAAGCATAACATAATAATTAAAAATCAGGTATTTTTAACAATAAGCTAACCAGTAATTGAAAAATCATAATTTAAATTACATTTTTTTTAAAATTATTTGCTCTAAAATAAAATTAAATATCGTATAACTTTTCAATAATCCAATGTATAAATATCTCATATAAATAAAAAAAAATCAGTTTAATTTTGATTTCTAACCAGCTGAACACATTTTAAAAACAGATCCTACAAATCATATTACTTTTTTGTTTTTTTATCATCATCGATAAAAGTTTGTCCTTTGTTTGCAATCAATGTACGGCTAAATCATTGATTTAATGTAAAACTGTAGATGATCCTTAAGCATTTCCTAGTTACTTAGATGTATGCATTGCTCTTGAGTTTCAAGGTAAGAATTTCATTTTTAAACTGAAATTTAAAGATAATATATAAATTGGTTATTTGGTTTTTACAGATGGTGGAATGGTTAATACCAAATTCAAATTGTAAAACATGCCAGAAAGGCAAACGCAATTGATAAGATGGAGTTACCGTCCTTATGAAATGATAAAAAGAATTTATGATTTCTTAATCTGCGAATTAATAATGAAATTAAAAAAGTGCTAATAATTGACTCTAAGAAAAAAAACATTGTCAAGACTGGCAATAAGAAATTGTAATCAGTAATGCGACCACCAAGAAAAAAATTGCATTTCAAATGTTTCACCCAGTAATCATTGGAAATCACAATCAAACATTTAATCATAATTTAATCCAGCAATTTCTACTTCCTAAGACCTATTGTAGTTGTCAATAAAATCGGCTATGCTTTAATATCTTCAGTTATTCGGAACAGTTGCGCGCTGCTCAGCCCGTACCAGTCCCTGAGGTTCTTCATCCAAGATCTCCTTTTTCTCACCATACTGCGACGTCCTTCAATTTTTCCTTGCGCGATTGTTTGAAAAAGGCTGTTTATTTTGTTCAGCATTATATGCCCGAAATATTGTAGTTTTCGATTCATAATTGTATCTAATACTTAGGTTGCCTTATTTAATCTGGTCAGCACCTCTGCATTTGTTACATGATCCATCTACGATATTCGCAGAATTCTTCTTTATATACACATTTCAAAAGCTTCAATACGTCTGGACATAGTAATGTCGAGTGTCCATACTTCTATGTCATAGAAAAGAATGCTGACATTTATAATGTCCATATTACACCTTCGAGAAATGTAAAAGCAATTTAAATATGCTTTAAAAATGTAGTAGGACCTAATTTCTCGTATAATCTCGAATACCATAAGTGATATCGGTGAAATTCTTTTTTATTTTTCTTAATACCACCTTTCAATTTCAATATATTTACTACATTTATTACTCACGTCCTTGATTCTGCCGTAAAAGTATTCCGAACTTTTGTCTTCGCAATGCATCAATACGAACTCTCCACCAAAGATCTCCGCTCTTTGAAGCTATACTACTAACTATACTAGACGTGGTAAATCCCTTCGAAACTGGTAGCCAGGACAGAAGCCTTCGCAACTGCCACTGTGTGGACTGATGCTTTCTCGTTAAACATCAAGACACTTAAGGAGAACATACCCCAGCGTTTCTCCTCAAAGTAAATTGTTTCGGCTCCAGTAACCATTCGCTGGATAATTGGTTCTGGGTCGTTGCCACACAGATCCAAAAATGTGCTTGCGCATTCTACCCGTCGTTCCTTCTCCATTGCTGAAAGGACTTTCGGTATCCATTTTTCATAGTTGTAACTAACCAAGTTCGTTTTTGATGATCCTTTGGACACTCAGCACCAGCATTCTTGTCGAAACACTATATCCTCAAAGGTTAACCCATCGTCCTTGTTGACTAAAAATTTATACTATTATTAGGTAAAAACTTCTTAACCACCCTGCACAATGATCAATTCGCATTAAAAAATCGATTAAAACTAATTACATTGCCAATAATTTTTAAAACTGTTTTTTTAATCACCCATTCGAAAAATATATATGTAAGATAAAAGTAAAAATTTACTCTGGTACCGTAAATTTTAAATAAATAAGGTCATTTGCTGTAAGATGCATGAAAACGTAAAATAGTTCTATTTATGTGATAATTTTGAAATTTTTTTCTATAAATTATAAGAATTTTGATATTTGATTTATTTATTTACTATTTTGGGTTCTTTATATTAAGCAATTAATAGATTTGGTCATTCTTTAATTATTTTTTAGTTTTTAAATGTATCTGATATTATTTACATGTTTAAATAAAAGTTTTCATTGAGGTTTTGTCAGATTAGTTCAATTTTCAATGTGTAATGTCATAAATTGGTTATTTAAATAAGATTTTATTAGAAATCTAGCAAAAATGAAATTAATTTTTGGTCTTTATCAATGCGAATGTACAAGACATTATTTATTAAAAATAATTCATGAGAACAATGATGTTTGAAAGGGTATAAAGACAATAACCTCCGTATTTTTTAAACGTAACTAAATTTAACAGTATTCTACTGATTTACAAATATTTTATTCACTAAATTTGATGAAAAATTGATTTTTTTTCAAGTAGGGGATAAGTTCAATTATTTGGCTATAACCAAAACAAACAACAATATTTTACGTTCATCCACTTTATATTTGGTAAAAGGTAATAATCATTTTAGTACTTTAATAATTTAATAAATAGATGTAGACAACAAAAACAACCATTTTTGTATTGAAACACACCAAAACACAGTTGGAAAACCAAAATATTGATTATAAGTTTAAATATTTTAAGAAGGAATATTGACTTAAAAAAAATTTTTGTTCGAAAAGGGCAAAAACTGGCACGATTTCTCAACTGATTCATAAAATTCATATATTGGACTATTTTGTGATGTATGAATTTCCATGGAGTACGCCTGAGTACAATACTAAAACTTTATGAGCACTTTTTTGGTAACAATTTTTACAAATAATTTTCAATTAAAAAAAACTATATTAAAATTCAACTTATTGCAAACATAGTTATGTGTTTTCATTGAACATACTTTAATGTATCTAAGGCATATTAATTAAAAATTGTATTAGAATTTTCGTCACAAAAATAAATCATTGAAAATTGCGCTTGAAAAGGCATAAAAATTAATCAATCATTTATCCGATTTTCAAAGGCTTGTGAACAAAATTGTTCTAAAATACATATAAAAACAGATTGTACTTAAAAGAGGGACAATTACTGTAATAATATTTGTAATTCCTAAAAGCCTCTGATGCAAATGATCGATTTCGTAGTCAAAACTGATCATTGTGCCCTGTGGGGACCATATGATCCCAAATCTCAAGATCCCTGAGATTATACAAGCAATTGAATACTACTACGTATGTTATAATTTACTTACAGATTGTTTTAGTAAATTTACTAAATATTAATAAATACACTTTTGCAAATTAAATTTTATTTTTTTCCTGCTATAATATAACAATATAAACAAAAATCACACCACTTATCAATTATCCAACATATAAATACCGCGAGAAAATCAAAAATTATTCAGTTTCACTTTGAATTCCAAACTAAACATAATCTTTTCGATAATGATTGGGAAAGTTTTTGTAATCCTTTGTATGATGGTGATCGTCGAAGAAAGTTTGGCTTTGTCATGCAACACGTGTGTGGCTTCATCACTGGATGAATGTACCCAAGAACAAGTATCGCTGGAATGTCTCGATTTCTTGGACGTGTGTGTTGCTGTTGAAGCAACTGGTAAGAAAATATAATTTTTTATATTTTAAGAATAATATTTTTGAAATGCAATTTTATTTTACAGTTTATGGAATACAATTTGGAGCCAAGAGCTGTTTCTTTATGGGAGGTTGTGTAATAATCGGTTTGATAGATCCAAATGCTACTTGTTCTGAATGCCAAAGTGACAACTGCAACTAATAAGATTTGTTAAGAGTTGTCATCGCTTTAAAAACAACATATTTATATATATTGAAAAAAATTTCCACAAATATATCAAAAATGACAATAAAAACTGATTTTAGGTCAAATAAACATTTTTATTTTATATGTATATGACTATACTACGCTCCCAGAGGACAAACAGGTCATCAGCATATGCTAAACTAAAAATTTTCTGCTTCCCAATAACTCCGTCGCTCTGATAATTTCTTTAAACTGTCTCCATGTCGGTGATGCATAATGTTACTAAAAGAGGACTTAATGGAAATCCTTAGTTCAACCCTCCCAAAGAACAAAAGTGTCTATTTCCGACTTCATATGGCGTGATTTTGTAAATTTATTTGAAAGATGCCAATATATAATTGAATAAAAAAATTACCAATGGTATAAAAAACTACATTAATGATTTTTTTAAAAAATATTTTCAATTTTTATGCCATATTCATAAGAAATGCTGAATTTTATCTGCCATCTACCATAGTTAATATAAAATAGTAAAATTAACATACTTAAATTAGAAATAGATCCATATTCAATTAATAATTAATCCAAAAATTTAAATACATATACATTAAAGTGAAGGAAACAATACACAAACGAATATCTTGTCCACTAAACTCATTAATAATAAAAATATTTATTTGACTTACAATCAGTTTTTATTTGCATTATGGAAATAATTGTGGACTATTTGAAATCAGTTTTTATTTTCAATTTTTAAGTAATTGCAGACATATTTTTCAATATATATGAGTATATTGGTTTCATGGCGATGACAACTCTTAACAAATCTTATTAGTTGCAATTCAAAGACCTACCATTCAAAACAACTAAATAAAATATTTTAAACAAATTTAAAAAATATTTACCATTTTTATTTAAAACGCCATCTAACGACCATCTTCCCTCGGATAGGCGACTGCCCATGACTAACTCCTCATCCAAAATACCCATCTCACCAATTCTCGAGTTAAAATCGCCAAAACAAACTACTTTTGGGTCAAAAGCTTCTGCATTTATATCGGAAATAAGTTCCTCCAGTTCCTTAAACAGACTCGGGCCATTATTCGGCTGTATGTAAGCAGCAACTAAAAAGAATACAAAATTACAGTTAGATTCGATCTTAATAATCATGAAAAATCTCGATCTGTGCCAAACAGTGGTCTTAAATTCCTTTGAACACAAAACCCCGCACTAGCGTGGCCGGATTTACATTCTCTATATGCATTCACTTGATAAACGTTATATTTAGAGTTAATAATACTGTTTGCAAAATTTTTATCTGACTCCAGCCATGTTTCAGCAAAAATTAAAAAATGAAACTGAAAATATACCTCATTCATTAAAAATAAGTCTAAATTCGATTGGCCTGAACAGTTCCAGTAAAAAAATTTGGTATTCATCGGAGACTGCAGGAAGAACAATGGGCGGTTCCAGATCTCGAGGAGTCTTCTCTCCATTCACTGCAGAAGGTAAATCGGTAAACCCCGATAAAAATTGCCAACTTTTGCTGAACATAATGGAGAATTCCGGATCCCTGTGTGCAGTCATCTGGGTCCGGATTTGGCGGAACGAAGAACACGGGTAAACTCTCCACCAGGGTCGACACCCGCTGAAGCAATTCCCTCTCTAATTGGAGTTCCCGCTGGCGACTCAGAAGGAAGGAAATCGCCCTAAAAATCCACAGACGAGCAGTGAGGAGCTGGGATTCTCTAGAAGTTCCACAGTACTGTTTAAATCGCACTTTTCGCTCGGTTGATTATTTTCTAAGACTATCAAAGTTTCAGTCAAATCAAAACTAAGACTTTTTTTAAATCTTGAGTTAAAGCGATCGCTTCAGCACATTTTTTAAAAAAAAAGAAAAAAAGCAAAATATTGATCTGACATTGAAATCTTACGTTTGGAAGGAAATAAACCAATGAACCCTTGGTACCCTTGAACAGTAATCTATTGACAAATAATTTGATATTTGTATATAATTTTGTATAATTTTTTTTGAATATTTCAAATGATTGTTATGAAAAAAAAGAAATCGCGAACAAGTCTCTCATCTTAAATGCTAATCCAGAATATAACCTTTTCAGTTATTTGGAATCCTTTTAATTTGGGATCTACGTATGCTTGTCGAAAGTCTCGAGATTTTACTTAATTCTCTATGGGCTAAGCGCTAACGAGCCAAGAACTTATCAAACCACCCTCATAAATTATTATTTTGAAATTTCAGCTTGTGTCGCTAATTAGGAAAATTTGTATAGGGTTGTATAACAACAATAATTAAAATTCAATTAGGAAATGACAAATAGTTATAATACATTAGGAAACAATTAAAACACCAATAAATGGTAAAATATGTAAATATTTACTTTTCACACGCTCTTATTCAAATTTAGGTCATTCTAAAAATATATATCTTATCTGTGTATAAACTAGGATAAGCTAGAATATCTGAAATTATTCAAAAATGAAAATAAACACAGATTTTTGAATAAATATAGATATGTGCATGTAGCAATTACTTCCTAATGCAAGACAAATTAAATCAGACTACCAATTCTTTTTTTTTCGACATTGCTAAAATTTTTGTGCGATTACGCAAAACCCCAATTAACGTAAAGCAAATAGATTACCTACTTTAATTAATTTGGATGTTGGTTTTTAGTATAATATTTCAAAATGCTTTTAATAACTACTAAACAATTCACTGAAAAAAAATAGTCACGAGATGTCTAAAAACCCGTTGGTTGAGGTTGAGACTAGCCCAAGTTCCTTACTGGACTGTAGTGGGAAATTATTTCTTTCTTACACTCTTTCTCATTAGCAAGTGCAAAAAATGCAAAGTTCTTACAACTAAATCAAACGATTAAAATTTTTTTATCAATTTCATTTTGAAAGGTTATCTTACTATCTATTATTGTACCTAAGTATTTAATTTCATTAACGTTAGTGATTTTATGCTTGCTTAGGTTTAAATTTATATTTTGATATTATCATACATTTTGTTTTGTCCGGGTTTAGGATCATCTTGTTAATTAGAGTCCATTTATAAATATTATATATATCAGATTGAAGTTTAAATTCTATTTCATCAATATTATTCTTCCAGGTAAATTAAGATATCATCGGCATACAATTGTATTTTTGAATATTCTATAATAGTGTTAATATCATTAATAAATATATTGAATAGAGTTGTTTACAACGCACTACCCTGTAGTATTTCTGTTTTGGACTCCATTATGTTAGAATCGGTTAAGAATTATTCCTGCTAATTTACAAATTGTTGTTATTCCAGCTACTCAAAAACATAAAACCACACTTTCGGAAATTTACTCAATTTTATGGTTTATTTATTGGATAATGCCGAAAATACAATCCTGTAACAATTACAATTCATATATCAATTATTTATCAAATATAACACTATTTTCTTACAAATTTTTGGGTCAATTGGATTAAATTAACAATATTTTCTCTGCAATTACAATGTTTGTTTACGCTTTTAATTTTGACAGCTCACGGTAATTTTGGTGAGATGTGTGGCCGCCCAGACCCTCTTGGCGCCACATTTAAATTCAAAAATATATAGTTGAAGTTGAATCACTCAACANTAACAATTACAATTCATATATCAATTATTTATCAAATATAACACTATTTTCTTACAAATTTTTGGGTCAATTGGATTAAATTAACAATATTTTCTCTGCAATTACAATGTTTGTTTACGCTTTTAATTTTGACAGCTCACGGTAATTTTAGTGAGATGTGCGGCCGCCCAGACCCTCTTGGACCGGCTTTTAAATTCAAAAATATATACATAGTTAAAGTTAAATCACTCAACAGAATCTATTCCATTTAAACCCACGTATTGTTTCCTGTTTTTAAAATATGATTTAAAGAATGTTGCCGCTTCGTTATCTAATATTTTTACAATTTTTTCTATTAAAATTTTTATATTTACTAAGTCGAATGCTTTATGAAAGTCAAAGAATACTACGCCTATATATTTGTTAAGATATTGAAATTATATGTTAAGTTAGCAAGTGTTGTTTAACAGAATTTCAGTTTTCTAAATCCATTTTGATTTATGTTTATAGAATTGTTTAGAGTCAGATACTTGTTTATTTGGGTATTTATAATTTTTTCGAATATTTTTTATTCAATTGGTAAGATGTGAATTGTTCTAACGTTTTCAATAATATAAATACATGAAAAAAAAACAAAGGACTCATATATCTTTATTACTTTAAATCAGAGTAAGTTTTGGGAGCAAACTCATCCCGCTCGCCAAAGCGCAAATTTTTCGCCTTTTTTGCAGTCTATCTTGCGCCGGAGGAATTTATGTAAATCTTGCGCTCTCTCCACCGAGCGCAGATTAAGTCAAAGCGGAACGGATTGCGCAAAATCTTGAATAATATATAAACAGCAACAACTTCATTGAATTAAATTTTTATTGAAACCGAGTATTTTCATAATATTTTAAATCAATAATTGTGTGCACAAATTTCGGAGGAGCAAACTCAAATTCAATTTGATCTGCACTGAGAGGAGAGGATCTTTGACAGTATTCTTTACTTTTCCACTCATGAAGGCTGCGCTTTGAATTCCTCTTTGAGAGAGGCGCTTTCGGAGGAGAATTTCAAAGAGGTGGGAGCAAAACCGCGCTCATTCTTCACTCTGTTTTAAATAGAATAAAAAAAATTCTTAATAAAATGTTGTTTAATCCCAAAAGTAACTGGATTGGGGTTCGGCATTGATACCAACAATTCATTGAAATTAGTTTGAACTTTTCTAAAATAATCTATTATTAATCTTTAAATTACAAAGCGGAGCTTTAAGCACGCTATCTTTGAGTGATAGTATACTCGTATAATAGACCCAAATCAAAATCTTTAGTTAAATTTGTTCAATTCCCACATTTTCTATTGTATTGTGAAAATCACTATAGATAACAATAATTTTCAGAAGAACGGAACAGAAAGAAAAATTAAAATAAGCAAAAATTATAAATGTTACAGCTTCTCAAAGTTAGCGGTTCTTAAGGCACGATCAGAATTGACGGAAAAAAAATTTCCCAGCCCGAAGCCTTTATTACAAAATTTACACTGTGATTTTCTCAATTCAATCGAAAATTTGGGAATTACATGGTTAATGTCTAAAACAGATACAAGAGCAGAATTACAATTAGCTAAAAGTCTTCAAGTTAAGGTTTTATAGTATTTATTTTATTAATCATTATAATTATTACATTATTTAATTGCAATATTACAAAGATTATTATTAAAAATTATGTTAAGAATTAAAAATATAAAGCAAAGCCATGTCGTCGAGCTTGTATGTATAAATCACACCAAAATTCTAGTGTTGTAATTGAGGGCAGAGGAAATGAGCGAGTAGCACTTGAGCTTAACCAGTTCTTGATGATTCATCTCTATTAACACTAATAATATGTTCATTTGTATATATACAAGCATATAAACAGATATGTATCCGCATAATTTACTATAAAGTGGTAAACAATTATTTAGCATGGTCCCTGCACAGTTGACATTGATGTATTTCCAAACAATTTAATTTAATGCAGTAATTACGACACGAGTCTTTAATATTATTTATGGTCGACGCCGCATAATATACTGGGTTGGATTTCCAAGATAAATGAAATTGAATCATTTCTCATCTGCTTCCGCAAAACAAATTCTTTGATTCAAAATCTTGTTTAGTTTTTTGGTTGTTTATGTTTTCAGAAATCTTTAACTGCGTTTAATCTGATGTTTCTTTTTGTTTGTAAAATGATATGCTTTAGGCTATTTCTTAAAATTTTTTTTTTATTTTATAGGAAATGTATTATATAAATAAATTTCTAAATAAAATTTTCACAAACATATTCATCAAACCAATTAATACAAATAAATCATTTCTGAAACAAAAAATTTCTCGCGCCACCATTTTAGCCCCTTTAAAAATGGTGCAGCTATTTGAATACACTTAATTATATTAATGTTTAAAATAAATTATCAACAAATTATTTTTAAAAAATCTTAAATTGAAAATTTGAATCCGTCACATTGGTTTTGTTTCTTTTTCTTATTCTACGGTTAGATGGAAAAAACAAAATCTTGTTTCTTTTACTTGCACATAAGAAATATCACTAACAAAACCATTAGTTTGAAAGCGAAATGCCGAAACTGACATCCAAATGAATATTTTTCACGGGGTTCACACTTTAATAATAAAAGGGCACTAGTGGTTTAAAGAATTCTTCAAAGCACTAGTGAAATTTCTTTATATTCTTAATAAAACACAATCTAAATCTTCCGTAACTAAAAAATCCATTGAATTAAGCAAATGTTATGATAAATATTTTTCCCGTATCAAAAAATACGCTTTTTGATATCTATTTGAGTTTCGTAAAGTTTCAATCAGTGAAAATTTTGAGTTTTTATTTCACTAATGAAAAAAATGTCATAAACTATCCAACAAATTTACCTCAAAGTCAAAATTTGGACACCATTGTTGCCCTCAAAATACACAAAATATTGGTCTCGGCTATGCCATACGACCGTGATTATGTTGCATATTAATTAACGTTTCCTGCTTTTAAATTTTACTATTTACCATTTCAACAACCATCTGCATAAAATTTGACAATTTTTGTCCTATTTATAGTACTTTTCGAAGATATCAGAGATAAATCTGCTTAACTGAAATGTAAGTAAATTATAGTAATAGCCTTATATTGCTTTAAATTGAAATTTAGTATACAATAAATTAAAGCAAATAAATGACCAGGTAGTGAAGTGGGAACAAAATCTATTAGTTTAAATTACAACCGTTAACGGGAACTTTAAGAAAATAACAAATTTTGATTCAAGGACTAAGAAATATATTTTCATTTGTAAACTCAAAGTATATAATGCTTATCGCAATTTTATTTAAGATTTTGTTTCGAAAAGATTAATTACACATATTTATTTAAAAAAACGTTTAAATAACGTCAGTGCCTACCACTACATACAATGTAAGATTTCATTTGAAACATTTGTGAAACATGTCAATTTTTAAATTTTCCTTGTAAATAATGAAATTTATTGTGAAATTGTAAAAATTTCAATACTCATGTGTCGAGTGCAAAAACTGGTATGTCCTACTCAGGTGTAAAGTCTTGTTTTTTAAATCGGAAACGATTAACCACTCGCCTTCGCCTCGTATGTTTCACACTTAAAAACAGTTGTCTTTACACCCTTGTATCACAAATAACTACGATTTTGGATTTTATACTCCAACGGAGATAAAAAATAATTCGGAAATTTATAAAAGAACAAAAAGAAAACATAATTTTCTATAATCAAGATAAATATGTGTGGAATACACGTACCATCAAGCAAAGGATTAAAAAAAAATTATTCATTTAAGTAACAGAAAATTAATATTATTGTACGCAAATTTTTCGGTGAAACTAACTTTTATAGCACACGTACTTTAAAGAATTGTGTTTTTTCTTTAATATCAAATTTTGACCTCCGTGAAAAAATCCATTGATTTAAGCAAATTTTAATGAAAAGTATTTCTCTATTAGAGTTCATACTGTTTAAAGGATTTTGACGGTATTTTTAGATAATTTTTGGGTTTAAAAGGATAGTTTATATTTAAATGGATGGAAAAAAAGTACTTGTGCGATTGAGAAACTATTTAAGCACATGAGTGAGAAGATGATATTTTCTGGGTGCAAGTAAGAGACTACAATATAATGTTCCCTCCCTCATACCATAGGATGAGGGAATCAAACAGGAGACAAAGTGAGATTTTTAATTAAGAAATTTTCAATTTGAATTTTATAAAAACGGTGCGTAAATAAATTTTTGTAATTATTTATTTAAAAATGCATAAAATTTTAAAAAATCAAACAATGCATAAACAATATAAAGCACACGTGCCATCTTTAAAAAACCTATCTTATCGAACTAGTTTTATAAATAACTATAATTATTTAAAAATATACTAAAGTCTAATAATATCTTACTTATCGCTCAAGTTCTATTTATAACCATTTATTGTGTCTAACTATTTACTTTTAAGTTTGTATAATAATTGTAATTTACATCTAGTCAGTTAAATTTATTTATAAATATCGTCAATAATACATTCCAACTTGTGTAGAAACAAATTGACTGGAAATCCATTACTTAGAAGTAATTTAATTCATGTTTAAAGATATTATTTATCTAAATATAACAAAACAAATATCGTTTTGCATAGCAATGATCTCATAATATTAAACAATGTTATCGGTTGAGATTTTGTTTAGAAAATATATAATTAATTTGGTATTGTTTCAGCACAATCCTGTCGGGAACTGTTTAATCAATTACAATTAATTACATCATTACACCAGAACAAATAATAGCTTATTACAGATCATACATTTGAAAATTGATTCTAAATTAAACTTTCAATCAAACCAGATCCATCAATAAAACAATTGTATATAACAATTGTTTAATCAATTTCAATCAAACATTTAAATTAATTAATTGATTTTCCCGGAAACATCTAATTTTGATGTAAATTAAATCCATTTCATAATATCAATCAAACAAATTTGAATATGATTTTGTAAGGATTTTTTTAAAAATCATAACCTATATAACAATTGAATTTAAATATTATATGGAAACAATTCAGATACATTTATTTAAAAAGAATTCATAACTTTAACCTGTTTGGACTTCCATATCCCCTTTGGAATATGGACTGGCATCATTTGAAAAAATGACACGGTACTCCTAAAAAATATAATCAGCATGGACCACAATTCCAGGACTTATTGACCGTAGTACCCAAAAGGAGAGGTTTACAATAGAATAAATTCTATTAATAATTATGAGTAGGAGAAGTATGTACAAAATGGCATGGTGTTTTGTTTTTGGATCATAATTCTTTATGGGTAGCACATAACAACGCCATATTTTTCAGTAATCATGTTTGGTAATCTATTTATTAAAATTAATATTCAAATGTTTCAAGAAATTACCAGAAACAAAATTAAACAGCTTTAAACAGAAGTCGGCGAAAATCGATTTTTAGAACCGTATGGACAAAATGGCATACTTCTAAATTCGATGTAATTATTGACATAATTTTACAAACAAAACCCTGTGTTCGTCTAGAAACTTATGTCCAAGAACAGTAAATCCAATGCCATCAAATTACCATCCTCTTCCGGGTCTAGATCTCGAGAAAGGTCTTTAGAGTATAAACGTAAACATTTCTCTTCATTTTAAGGAGAAGTTTTAGGAATATTTCGACTTCGATATTGTCTTCCAGGACTGGCGATGAGTTGAATTCATCTGGGCAGTTTAGCTATCTATGTACAAAATATGTCCGGTTTAATTAGATAAATACCACTAATTGACAAAATGAGAGGTATGCCATTTTGTCCATATGTCACTTTGAAAGAAAAAATAATAAAAAAATATAAATAAGGTTCTATTGCTTATTTTAAGACAAAGATGAATCCTTAATGGATAAAATAAGCACCAGGGTAATATTTAAATTAGCGGAACTCTTCCAGTATGTTCAATTAAACGAAATGTAAATAAAAACTTATTTTGCTGGAAAAACTTCTGACGGTCCTGACACCAAGACCCATGGACTAAATACGGTAAAATTTTGGTAGGATAGCCAAAGCCATTTGGGTTACAAAATAGCTTAATCAGATGCGAGCTAGAAACAGCCCCAATCCAGAAACACCCCCTATTTTAGTTTAATGACAGGAAATATAGACTAAACAAATACATTTACGAAAAATTATATCTCCGGCCTCAACTGTAAAACAATTAGTATCGTCAATGCTATTAGTTCGGCTAGACAGGTATTCAAAGTTGGAGCTCATAGAATCGAAGAGATAAACCAGATCTTTCTCTAGTACTAGTAATTTGCTGTTAATCAATGAATGTATACACATACAGAAAAGACGTTTCACCGGAGAACGTTACCATTTTAGTCGTCGATATTCTCAATCACGTCGATAGAGAAATCTTAATTGGTTTCTGAAAAAGTATTTTAATCCATTAAGTCAAAAGTTCTGTCTTTGCTCGTGTAAATTAAACTCGCGGCGGACAATTACATGTTAATTTTTTTAGACAGCCTAAATTGAATTATCGCACTTGAGCGCGATGAAAAATAAAAATGCAATTTTAGCAAATTCCTAGTCAAAAAGGGATGTAGGGGAACGGCGAAGAATTATGATGAAAAAGAACAGAAAACCGTAATCACTACCATTGGAGATGCGCTCGTCACAATACAGATGAAAGTTGTGAAAGGAATGGTCTTCTTCATACTAAGTGTGTTCTTTTTCGGTGGCAAAAACCTGTCAATAAAGTACCCTCTATATATCACCAGCCCATGGTACTTATCATATCAGAGCAAGTAATGATTTATTGAAATGATATTCAATAGTCAATTGTGAAAGATTGGCAAATGAAAAGACAGGGCATTTGAAAACTTTGATTGCGTAAGACCAATTGGTTAGAGCTAGTCTTCCGCAGTGATGGAAACATCTAAAAGGGCAATCCGCCCAACTGCGGAAGGCAGAGGCATGAGGGAGCACAATAAATCTTCAGTACAAATTGAGGGATCACCTCGATATATATTATAACGGAAAAGAATTTTCACCGCAGCACGTTACATTTTCGGTCGCCGAGTTTTCTCGATCATGTCGATCGAGAAATCTTAACTGGTTTCTGAAAAAAAGGTTAATAAATTATAGTGAGATGTTAATTTATTTACGACGGTGAATAGAAGTCGTCTGAAGCAAAACGGGAGTCAAATGGATACAGTTAATGGAGTCCGCGAATTCTGTCATTGGAGATGGTTCGACATTATATAAAATTTTTAGGAAATCTATTTTTCGCAAAAAAAAATGAATATCGTGCTCTGTAAGGTTATTGTAAGTTTTATTTATTATTTAATCAAATAATCGTTCTAATACCATCAGTGTTTATTTCTTTTAAAATGTTAAAAATTTTAAAATAATATTATTTTAACAAATCCCAAACCAAAAATCGTTTTCATAAATACCAACTTCACAAAGATGCTGAACTCTTTATAGATTTTGATCTGAAGCAATCACTGGCAGCCCTAGGCGAAATAATTCTATTTTGAAAGCATCAATGGAAAATATTATTCAGAGTTAATTTCATCCATTTGTGAATCGGACAATTCGCACAAAAGGCTTGGTAAATTGATGTTCTATTCCGAGAAACGATTAGATTTTCAGGAATGTTGCCATGGAAGTTTTCAAATAACAGCAACCTTTCAACGGCCCACACGTTCACCTCCTCACCACCAAAGCAAAACAGCGTTCGAATTCATTAGGCCACTTGGTCGACTTGGCTGACTGATCCTGATAATTATTTCGAATTTCTGAAACTAAATAGGCAATATGAATCCGTTTTAATTGATGTCAAACAGGCCCCTTTGATCTTCCATTATAAGTTACTTTAAAGCCGGCAGCTTTCAATCGCTCGTGGACATTAATCGTAATTATTTGAAGGCAATTTAAAGGACACAATTCCATTGAAATACATTTCCCAATTTTAAATATTATTGAACATTAAAGGAATTTATCAAATTTGCATCAATTCTTGATTATTCATGTCAATAATAGACTGCTGTTATAATTAGTAGATTTAAAATGATAAGGAGAATAATTATGAATCCCTTCACAATAGTAACGCCATTACAATTCCAATTTTAAACCATTTCAAGAGTACAAATACCATAAGCTTGAAATCCACTAAAACGCATTAGAATAGTGCTCCATAACTGTAATTTTAAAATAATTCCTTTTAAACGAAAATAGGTCAAATACGATTATGCATTTCTTAGTTCAAATTAGCACGATCCCAAATTAAATTCAACTTAGCATATTTTTCCAAGCCAAATAACTAAATTAGTTTTGCAAATTCCAGGAGCCAAATTTCAGACATTGCTCATTAACTTTCGACCCTGTTCCTCCATTTCCGCTCTTACTCTCTATATCTTTGTCTCTTTCACACATAATCCAATGGGCTATACTATTCCAGAGCAAACTGTTAAATAATGTTTCAAAACCGCTTCCGGGCACGATAGACATGATGAGCATTTAATTGTCAGAATTCCATCGGAATCACGATATCGATCCTTGTTGCAAAATATGAAAACCATAAGATGATTATTATTAGAGATGCAATGTTTAACCACCCTTTTAATTACCACAAGAGAAATAAGAAACATGACTTATTGAATTTTTTATACATTCAGTTATCAGAATTTTAATTTTCCCCTATTTAATATTATTTGTCAATAAGAACAAAAGTTTAGATTTTAATTTAATAATTAAAAAAATATGTTAAATACCAAGTTCGAATATGAATAACATATTATAATACCAAAAACATTTGGGTCATCTAACCAAAATGTCGATGACGAATACATTCTCTTGCGTACGAACCTATTTTGGAGCAACAGACAAATTTATGACCTAGCAAGGACTTAAGGAAGGAGATGGATTGGCACTCATAACATTTAACATTGCATTGGAGTATGCAATACGAAGATTTGGAACTAATCAAGCACATTAGACCAAAATAACCAATTTCTAGCTTATGCCGATGACGTTAATATAATGAGTTGGGATCAAAAACAGACTTTGACATTCTGTGGAAATTACAGGAAACAGCCAAAGACTTTGGACTACAAATAAATACGGATAAGAACACATACAGGGTGTTAACCTTCCTCTTTCC
>JXOV01005806.1:0-12535 GCA_001014945.1 Clogmia albipunctata
CATGGGTTGTTTGGTCCAATTTTACATTAGATTACATTACGAAACAAAATACCATCTCTATGGCCCAGTGGAAGTGTACTCAGATAAACGAGTATATAGTTGTTCATTGATTCATTTTCAACAGGACTAAGTGTTAATTATAGGCTATTAATAATACACTAAAACAAACAAAATTATATTTTCTATAACTATCTATTTAAATAATTTAAATAAAATAACAACTGAGGAATTGCGAATGCAAAAATTGTCTTTAGGAGCAGAACTTTTCTCAAGTAATAATTTTCTCAGGCATTGTTTTATTGGACATCACTGTAGGTTGAAGAACAACTGATTTAAGGTAAGATACAAGAGTAGAATGGGAGTATACTATATGCAAACGTGAGGAGATGGACAGACCAATATAACTGAATAGAAACTTCAAATTACAAACCGATTTAAATAAACACGGAATAATTAATTACCTTGGAGCGTGGTCATGTAGCAGGAGAGCTCGTAAAGAGTCGTTTAATTGGTTGTTTTAGGCTCAACGCAACCGACGAGAGGAGAGACAAGGAAATGTAATTCCCATTATTGTGGCTATATTTATGATCTATGCACATAGCGAGAGACCCGCATTTATGGACTACAGAGACCCGAGTCCCAAGTTGTCCGACACTAATTATTTTTGCAAACACTTTTCGATTATGCGTTTCGCAAATTGTATAAAAACATTTTTGGTTCGTTATTCTACATGGTGACTTTCTAAGGCATTTAGTTTGTCCCACTTTTCACACAGAGAACATTAAGGCTAAGAACTAATGAGTTTAATGTATTTTTCAATAACAAGATTGTGCTTAGTGCATGACATTTTTTATATTATTGAAAATCTAGAAGACAATAAAGCCGAAATTAATTTAGATGATATATTACAGATACTCGTACATTTATGAAGTAATAAATTTTAATAAAACAATACGTTCTTTTTAAAAATAGTCATTCGTTCAAGGATTAATAGGCTGTGTTGGTATTTTTATTTGTTTTCATATTTTAATGGCCATAAAAATTGATTGCTATTTTTATTGTTTTATGTATTTAATTTGAATATAAAGCAGTATATTATTAAAGAAAAATTCAAATAATATAACAATACAACAAAATATTCATGAAAATTACTGTTAAGTTCAACAAATATTAAAATGTGTATAAGAAAAATTTAAAAACCATTATAGTTGTTTATATGACTAGTCTAGACTCTAGAACTAGATCGATAAAATAAGGCATTATTAAGCACTGGATTCCTTTAAAATCACAAATGAAACGAGTGCTTTATAATTGGGCCGTGTGTGCCTATCGCCCGTGTTTATACTTTTCTTTTACGGAGGTGATACTTTAATAATAAAGAAGAAGGATTATTGCTTTAAAGCAGGGGTTCCCAAACTTTTGAGGTCCGCGGCGCCCTTTGCATTATAAAATTTTTGTCACGGCGCCCCTATATGATAAACGTACTTTTGAAAAAATAGGTACTAATAATAAGAGAAGTAAAGTTCGGTGTAGATTGGATAAAAAAGTAATACGTGGTAACGACAGAGTAAATGTGAAGGATTTTGGCGATCTATGCATAGTTTTTCAAAGCGGAGAATAAATCTAACTGTTACACCCATTTTTTGCTCCATAGTGAACATTGAGCGAATTTTTTTTCTTAATTATAACTACAACTTAATTCAGTTTTACATAAAAAAAATCACAAGGAATGTAAAATCCTCAAGTTTTTGAAGATAAATATGGTTACTATTTTTAATCAATAAAACCTCCATCAAATCGGAATTCTGTGCTGTGACTCCTGCAGCCGATAGAATAGGCTCTTCTGAAATGGTATGAGGTTTTTTAAATTGGCACAATGTATTGTAACTTAAATGATGAACTAGTACATTGTTAGGTGCTGAAGCATGCTGAAAAATACACTTTAAATTGTGTGTGAATTTTAAAAATTCAAATTAAAAAACTACGTAGTTTCTTAGGCATAATTTTGATGGCGAAAGGATTCGCAGCGCCCCAGGGCTCCGCGGCGCACAGTTTGGGAACGCCTGCTTTAAAGAATTCCTTAAAGAACGAATTAGACAGAACACATTTTAGTGTTATAACGTCAATTTAATGCAACAAAAATGCATAAAAATATCTTACGAATTTTGTGTTATTGAAAAATTTTACAAATTTATAAACTTATTTCATTTCTACAATTAATAGTAAAGAAAATTGATATCTTTCGGCGCTTTATTGCATATAGGAGATATCATCATCCTCTTTATTCACTCACACAATCACTTTATTGGAAGAGAGATCCGATTTGTCAATTTTTTTAAAATGTTCTGTTACTTTTTAAACTATCGCTTAGTACGTAAAACTATTGATAATTAGAAATGTTTGGAAACCTTAACAAAATTCCATCATTTTAGGAGAAAGAATATTTTATTTTCTTTTAACTATGTTCCATCCTAAGCAGTTATTTTTAGAGAGTCTTTTCCTGAGAATAAATTACTCATATTCTAATGAAAGGCAGTCATAAACCTCGTGAAGGGTTGCGCATAATTGCGTTATTCTGTCCGGTTTCGACCATTTGCAAAAGTTGTTGTGGCTTCTAATTAATCATCGTAAAGATTCGTGCCTTGCATGTTGTTGCCAGAGAGTGCTAATCATCTCTTTATCACTTGACCTGATTAGGGTGAAAATGTGTTTGTGTGTGTGCCTTTCGCGAGAAATCACCTTTGACTACAGAGTTCTTACAGCCATATTCTGGACCATTAAACATTATGCATGTTCGCGTTCGTTCTGATCGTTATCGGGCGAGAAACACGTCTAATGAAAGTTCTTCGCGGTCATGCCATAATTTATTATTCGGTCCCATTGACGCGCGATTCTTTCGCGCCTTCACCCATCTGTCGATCCCATTCCTATCTCAATCAATTATTCTCACTCTCGCTCGCCTACAATCATCCTCAATTTGCTTAGAAGAGCCTTCACACATGTGGATGAGGTGTGCAATTTCTTGGAACGCTATGAATAATAATCGAATAACTATGCATTTATCATCGTTTACCATCAACACTTGGGCACAATGCAATAATAATGAAGATAAGAACTGACGGTCTTCTGATGCAGATTATATTGTGTAAATTATATAGTCAGATTTCTTGTCAGAATTATTTACCTATAAAACGTGAATGGTCAAATTTATCACTCAATTATTTCTCGATTTGCTGTAAAAATATTTCTAAACTACTACTATAAAGTAAAAATAGACTTATTTGCCTCCACTGATTTTTGCATTGTATAGCAAAAGATAATAGTTTGCAATAATATACAATTGCAATACATGTGTTCGTTATAAACTATGTTTTTTTTGTAATCAGAGTTACTAAATGCCTCGTATTATCCAATTTTTTTACAAATAACAGATGAATTGAAAATCATTTGCGAAAATATGATTAGTATTTATCCCAAATAATCCTTTGAAGATCCTATGTATTGACATAGGAGAATTTACACAAACAGCGATATCATCTCCTTTTCTCTTTTTTGAATATATGTATTTTACAACAGCAGATCTGGTTATTGAGCCATAGATATAAGACCATTCTAAGCTAATCGTCAATGGACGGATAAGTTTTCAGTCCATCGAACAATTTCAATTGACGATTATTATTGATCATCAATTGAGTTAAAGGATATTAATTTTTGTAAACGTATTTACACAATTATTTATCACACCAGGCTCAATCGCATACAGTTCGTGGGATCCGTTTACAACCGGTCTAGGTGCTATTATTTGACTAATATTACACTGAAAACAAATAGTCAGGAAAAGTCTGATACTCGTCGGTTGAGGTTGAGACTAACCCAAGTTCCGTACTGGAATGTAGTGGGAAATTATTAATATATTATTCAAAATTTTTTCTCTATCATTGTTTATGTAAATTAATCAATAAGTCGATTCTATTTTTCAACTAAAAATTAACAGACCCTCTTCTAATAAATAGTAAACGATGATGTTGAAATTTAAAGCTATTGAACATTAAGGAATTGCACAAACACCTTGTAAATTATTAATCAATGTAATCACCATTGATGACAAGAAGGCGTTAAAATTTCAATAGAATTTAAACCGATTTAATAAAATGCTAACAACTTCATTACAGACATTTATTGCATTCATTTTATAAATAAAATAGTATTTCGTAAACGGCCTGAGCGATTTATTGTTTGCATCGCTCTTAATACTGATGATCTCCGATAAATACGAAAAATAAGAAATCGAGTCCCATTCATCGGGTTACATAAATCGATTAATTAATTTAAATGCACACTTTGACTGGTCCCCGGATTAATGGACCTCGTCCGATTCGATTGAGGAATGGAGCGGAGAGTAAGTGAATTAAATGGTATCGATTAACTTTTACATTTATTGGGGGGTAATTATTACTCTATATATCCCAGCCTCGCCGCTGGACCGAAAATTCCGAAATTCTTAGCCACGATCAAACGTATTAATTACTGCCAACCATTTATTTCCGTCACAATATTTTGAATTGTGGAGAGCCCCAGCTTTAGTTTGCTGTTGTTGTTTTTGCCCAACATTTCTTTTCAGCCCGGGATTTTTTTCTCTTCTTTTCGCTCTCTTTGCGAGTCGTTTATTGCGGATTAATTAATTGTGACCGCAGTTATCTTAATACGAAAGCCCAGCACATAAATTAAACCTGGCTCACTGTTTCTCTGTGATTTGCCATTGCTGTTGCCTTTGCAGCAGCAGCCGAAGAAAACATGTACTCACTGACCTGCATTCAAAAGAAATGGATTTGCAGAAAGTGATCGCATAACAAATGTTTTGCCACGCTAAGTGTCATTGCCGTCAACTGCCCGATTTAATTGAATAATATCATATCTGACAAATTTCGTGTCCATTCCATTATTGAGACACTATAAATGCTACCAAGATGAGGAAACGAAAATTGCGTTTTTTAAGGAATGATTTTATTCCAATGCTAATTTGTAGATTAGTAGCTAATGTTAGGATAAGATGAATTGTATTTTCACATAAATCACTTTCTGCAGTCTTTTATCCAAAAGTTCATTGATTTATTTGTTGTAAATACTATTTGGGAGCATAAAACACCAGGTTATCCAAAGATAGATTAATTTTATTACGCCACTAGAGTTATTATTATCATCAAAATTTGAATTAATAAAAAGCGATCGATCGTGGGAAATCGCTTTATGTAAAGGATGATTCTAAGGAGCTGGCCCATCTATTTCTGGAAACTGGGTAGGATAAGCATCATATGAAAACTACCAATGCCATCGGCTGTAAATTATATATGTAAATGCATTGACACCTGTCAATTGGACTTTATAATTTATGGTTTCTTAATGCATGAACAATAGTGCGCAATGTAATATAATTTTATAACAATAATTCACTATAAGAGAATATTATTCACTAGATACTCGTACCACATAGTGGATATCATTACTATAATGTTTCACTTTTTCGCACTAGTACAAAAAATAACACTTCTTTATTAGTGTAATAAATTCGTCGTTAATTTATTGACCTAGTACTTGGCGTAGTTTGAGCTTCGAATTTTAATAAGCTTAGATGTATTTTTTCAAACCTTTTTAAACCCTACTATACAATGGAGATTATGTTATAAAATAAATTGCTTGTAGTTCTTCTATAAAATCTGCCTCTATGGTTGAATGGAACACATCCGACTGCCACCTCGGAGATTTGGGATAGAATCCTGGGAGGGTCTTTTTCCGTCGAGAAAAAAGTTCCTATTTTCAAAACATTGCCGAAAAATATTTCTATCGAATTCTTAAAAATACAGTTTAAAATTGTTAAAAACAATCAATGGGGCCATAAAATAGAAATAAAATGGGCGGATTAACTGGATTCGTTTACAATCGGTCTTGAATCTAGATGCTATTGATTGACTAATGATGCACTAAAACAAGTAGTCAATGAAATATAAAAACCCGTTGGTTGAGAGTTGAGACCCTCATGCCCCTCACAGAAATTGAAAGGGCAAATAATTTATTTTCTTCAGAATTAAGATTAGATATAGTTTTGGAATATAAATGGAAAAATTAAAGGATAAATTGCGTTTTTAAATACATAGTAAAAAATTTTAAGTAACATACTGAACTTGTAGAAGTAAAACGAAACAATTTCTTTTGTTAATACGGTTTTTTTCTTCTTTAATACTCCCTTTGGGAGCATAGAGCGTCTACGAATGCTTTCCACCGCACCCTGTTCTGGGCCATCGGCTTCACATCTCTCCATCCTCTTCCGACCAGATCCTGCTGTAGCGTACGTCTCCAAGTCTGCTTCGGTCTGCCCCCCTTACGTTGGGGCCATGGGGCGTCCAATTCAGAGACTGTAGGGCGACACTGTTCCTTCGCCTTAATGTGTGGCCAATGAATCGACACTTTCTGCGTTTGATTGCAGAGCCATTGGCTCCTGGTTGCATAAACTCCAGAGCTCTTCATTCCGAATCTTGTTGGGCCAGAAGATTCGGTATATGATTCGGAGGCACTTGTTTATGAAGACTTGGATTTTATTATATTCTTGTTGCCTCGCTAACCATGTTTCACTTCCGTACATGAGGACTGACTTAACACAGACGTTGAATGTTCTTAGCTTCAGATCCCTGGATATTTGTTGTGAGCGCCAAACTGACTACAAGCTTCCAAATGCCGCTCTGGCCTTTGAAATTCTACTGTTGATGTCTAGTGTGGCGCCTCCGTCCCCTGCTATTATGCTGCCCAAATAGTTGAAAGACGAAACCTCCTCAATTCGATGTTTACCTATTTGAAGCACGCTATTGTCATTCGAATTGATTTTCATCCATTTGGTCTTCGATGGGTTGATGTGAAGACCGACCAGTTCAGCGTACTTCTGAAGTTCGTCCAGTTTTTCCCTCAAGTCCTTTGTAGTGTGGGAAAGCAGCACAATGTCGCCAGCGTATTACAGGGATTCAAGCCTACTTGCAATTCCCCATTGCATACCTCTTGGTTAATTGCTTAAAATAAGTTTTCCTTAAATTTTGTTTTTGAATAAAACCACTTAACCTTTATGGCAAACTTCCTCTATATTAGCAAGTTTAAGATGTTGCAATATTTTCATGTTTAATAACAATTAGAATTGAATCAACACGTAATATGTATTTGCATTTCAATATGTTTGGACAACAAACAGTTATTAATTGATTTCGATGAAGACATTCCTGAATTATAAATTTATAATGGACCGCCAGTAATATCATACTAATCAGACGTGGTCAATTAAGAGAACTGTTTCGGTTTAAGTTCCAAATAAAATTAGTATTAATGAATGAAATCTAATACATTAAGGCGTAATAAAAACAAAATAGAGATATCTTTACACTTGTCCGGTTCAATCAAAGTCTTTAAGAGAGATCGTTTACCCAACATGTCTCAATTTGTAGCGATCAATCAAATCTGTGAGATTCGCTTTCAATGTAGCGTAGTAGAGAAGAAGACGATTCAGTTAACATTCCAGTGTCAGATGGGTAGTATAGTATTCTCCCAAGGTCGCATCTCCAGTGCATTGCTAGCTTAGGAAGATCACTTTGAAGAAGCTGAAATGGAGAGGAAAAAATTAAATGCCCGTCTTTAACACATTTTATTCGAGTTAATAAATTTATGTGGATCAAACGAAAAGTGGGGAGGAGCGATTAAACTGAAAGTGTTGGTTGATTGAGATAAGAAATCTGGGACAGTTGGAGTTCTGGAGGTGGGTAGTGCTCTTGTAATACAATAAATCAGACGGCCTCCAGGGCTATTCTAGTCGTAAATTGGACCTGGTAGAACCATAAAAATGAAATGCGCTTGTTAGTTTCACTTTTCAATGGAAATTGAATACACACACTGCATCCAGGGGATGGTCTCTGGACTGACACTTTTCCGTTTTGATAATTGCCATGGAGGCGATTCCGTTTCACGTGTCATATCTGAACATTTTCATCAACCCTGTCATTATTCATGAATTCAATCTCCATAAAAATCCTGATCCAAGCAGCGTCGACGATGAGGAGAAGTACGACAAAACCGCTCTGGGTTATGAATGGACTGTCTGCCTGCCTTCGCAACGAGACGACGGACGAAGAAGGAGAGATGTTTATTGCCGATCCGCGAGGCTAAATTCAATTAAAGCCAAATGCACGGAATGTTGTCAATTAATTTAATTGTAATTAGCGGTTCTCTCGTGAAAATAACTATATTTTCACTGGTCCAAAATTATGCCCGGGCGACCAAAATTACCGCGAATTTTTCGAGAAAATGACTGCGCGCCCTTGTGAGAAATCAATCAAGTTCACTTTTACATATCACTCTCTGACGAATTGCAATGCCCATAATTAATTTTATGAACTGACGATTATGGTCTCGTAATCGGAAGTAGTGAAACAATTTCCAACATTCATTAACAGCGAAAAGGTAATCGGGACCGTTTAATTTTTAGACACTGATTTTGGCCGTGAACAAAATTCGGATATAATGTAATGCAACAATACTGTAATGTAAATTATGGACAAAGTATTATGATTAAAATAACTTTATCAAAGCAATTATATGGAAAACTTTTTGCAAGTCAAAAAAACATTTTTTTAAATTTTTATAAACTATTGAATAATTTACGATTAATTTTTTTCATATTTAAGTTTTCTTCTTCATCATGTAAAATATATTTAGTATAAACCAATTTAATTAAGCCGAATAATCAGGTACTGTAAAACAAAAATGCATCTTTGCTTTATACAAGTAGAATATGAAATATACATATCATTGTAAAGAATAGATTCCGGAAAGTATGGACTAACACTATTTGGTCCGACCGCCGCTCATGAGGAGGAGTGTATAGACGTCAACGTTGCACTCTAAGGATTTATGTCGGTTAAAATACTGTCAAGGTAAGACATTCATAAAATCTCCGGTCGAACAACCCAAAAGCCTAGAATTCTAAACCTATTCTCAAACTCACCCACTGAAACCCGTGTTTTTTAAATTTCGTTACATTAGCGAATCCACTTCACTTAGGTAACAAACTTTTTATTCAATTAAATAAAACACTTCATCTCAATGCGTAAACTAGTACTTTTATTTGAAAGAATAATTATAATTTTTCTATGAATATTTTATTTTATATTTTTTGGAATTATATTGTCGAAACTAATATAATTTTCAAATATTATATTAGCCCTTTATCAGCAAATCCTCGATTTAGAGCAAAACTAAAATTTTAAATACCAACTTTGAAAAGAAATGGACAGAGAGAGCAATTTTTTAGACAGAAGCCATTTACGATTTCGTTTTTTTATTCTATGAAAGAAGGAGGATTAACATTACCATCGAGTAGACAAAAGCCATAACGATACTCGAATTGATTGGAAATAAGACGAAACACTAGTAAGCTATACTGGACAGGAGACTTATGTAAGCACATTGATGTTGTATTGCAAAAGAAATATCGGCTATAAGACAATTGTACACAGTTGTAATGTATTGATAATCAAAACTTGACAAATAAAAGTAAAACCTTATGTACAGGATCCTGTATTACAACAATCCCTACTATGCCATTCGATTTCGTTGTTTTATTCTATGAAAGATGGAGGATTAACATTACCATCGAGTAGACAAAAGCCATAATCATACGCAAAAGATTAATAGTGGAACTCTCTTCATTCCAGCTACCAAAATACTCGAATTGAATGGAAATAAGGCACTAGTAAGCTATACTGGACAGGAGACTTACGTACAGTAAGCACATTTTTGTGTTACAAAAGAAATATCGGCTATAAGACAATTGTACACAGTTGTAATGTATAGAAAATCAAAACTCGAAAAAATAAAAGCAAAATCCTTCTGTACAGGATCCTGTATTACAACAATCCCTACTATGCCGTTCCATTGCTGGTCAGATGGTATAATGAAACGAGACAAAATTCCATAGTAAAGTCTTGAAAATGATTGTTCTAAAAATGCCCACCTTAGTGTGAGAATGACTAAATAATAGTTTTTCAGAAAGATACGTGGTTATCTTTTCTTTTCACTCTTTATTATCTTTTCGACGCCAGAGATTACAACAACTAAAATTACGAGTACTTCATTATTACAGAGAAATTACATTAAAATCCATATGTACACCTAGCGTTTTATCATAGAATCTGGAAAATAACAAGTTTATTTTCTGGATAAATATTCAGATTTTCCTTGAGATTTGCAGCTTGAAGTTTATAAAGCACTACTTCGCCCGACTACACAAAAATTTTAGTTTTATTTTATAATACCGATGTGTAAATGCAAATAATTGAACATTTATTGTGTATATTTAAAAAAATTGAAATTCGTCAAATTTGTTATTCCCAATAAATATGTTATAAAAAGCAAAATATCATGCAATTTATTTCTATTTTTTATTATATATTTTGAGATATAAATCTATAAGAATCCATTCCGTTCTAAAAAAGGATTTCTGAAAATGAACTTATATCTATTTCACTGAGTGCATCAATAGTATATTTGTGGTGGAAACGCCTGGTATAGAAGCGAACAAATGATTTTTTTTAAAATAAATAAAATTATTTTATTTTAGTGACACTCTCACAGAGAAGTCTGAGTAATAGAATTGGAGTAATTCAATTAAAATACAAATTACTTTTCAAAAATAATATTAATTTTAAACACCGTTAAAATTAACTTTGAAAATAATCTATAAGAATTTACTGAAACTTTTCTACCCGCCCTAACCAAAGCAAAAGCTGAATTTGGATGTTTTATCAATGTTATATTAAGGTTATTTTTGTAGAAATATATAAATAATTCAATTAAAACCAACATATTTAATCGAAATTATTTTCTATTTATTAATGTTTTCGTTACAAAATCAGTACGATAGAAAATCACTAAAATGCAGTTTATTTGACAAGCGGCGAAATGAGACGAATGCTGCAAATAGGTGCAACAATCCAAAGGAGCTCCAAAACCCAGGCATTCTTATAATTTACGCTATAATTATCATGAGGAAGACGTTTTTACGCCATTGACTTGGCCTTTTCGATCATTTCTCTGGAGATGATCAGTCTCTGGATTTGGGAGGTGCCCTCGTAAATCTGGTAGATCTTCGCGTCTCTCATCAACTTTTCCACTGGGTACTCGGTGTTGAATCCGTTGCCTCCAAAGACCTGAACAGCATCGGAAGCGATTTTATTGGCCATGTCCGCGGCGAAGCATTTGGCGACAGAGGCGTAGTAGCTCTTGTTCTTGCCGCCTAGGTCTACTTCTGTGGCGCCCCTCATCCAGGCGAGTCGAGAGCACTCCACACCCATCGCCATGTCGGCGAGCATGAAGGAGACGCCTTGGTGCATGGCAATTGGCACCCCGAACGTCTTCCGCTCCAGGGAATACTTTGTCGCCTCGTCCATCGCTCGTTGCGCCAGTCCCGTCGCTCCAGCTGCCACCGGTGGACGAGTTTTGTCAAAGGTCAACATCGCCACTTTGAAACCTGCTCCCTCGCCAACCAGGACGTTCTCCTTTGGCACGCGTACATCCTCGAAAGTCACCTAAAGGAAATTTAAAATAATGATTAGAACGATGATTATATACAATCAGTTTGATTTTTCAGCCAAGTTTCAAAGTTGATAATGGAATAAGACTGGTAAAATACAATTATCTACAAGTTGCATTGTGCAAATGTAAAATATTATAGCAGTTCAAATAGTAAACGCTCGCCGAGTTAACGGGAAGGGATTTATTTACTGAAATTCTAACTTTATTTGTACACGAGACCAAACGAAATAAATTTACGAAACATTACACGAATGCTTTTAAAAATTCAAAAGTAAAGAAGAACATGGCTCGGCTGTCGTCTTGAAAAATTTGTGATATAATTACTGGTAAAAATACAGAAAGAGTTAGTTAATTCCATTTGGGCAATAATATTTTAATTAAAGGATTATAACCGTTGAAAAGTAATACAATAAATTTTTTATAGTTTTGGTAATAGTCGCGCGCCACCTTGAAGGGCAGCAAGCTAAATTCATACAAAAAAGATCCGTTTGCATTGTTTCAACTCCGTTTTCAACTCTCTTTCAAACTCTGTTTTAAACTAACTGCTTTAAATGTATTGTTTCTGGAAATTACCAAATTGAGACGTTCGCCATCTTGCATTAGTATTGGTTTTGTGTACAAATATAATTTTAATATTATTATTTCTTTACGTTGTCTTTCTACAGGGTTTAGCCCTAATATTTTTTTGGAAATGTACAAACATGACCAGCGTTATAATAGTTATTTAAACAACGTGTCTAATTATGTAGTTTTCCAACCAGTTTTTTACAAAATTTTATACAATTCGCATATTTTTGGACGAAATATGAAGTAAAGAATAAGAAGACATCCCTTTATTAAATTAATGTCTAAACACATACAACTAAGGGAAGTACTTGTCAAGCGAATAGATCTTTTGGTCTTAATTTTTCAA
>JXOV01005808.1:9918-20217 GCA_001014945.1 Clogmia albipunctata
AAATTTAACCTTCCGAGCTACGAGTATTTATAATCAAATAAAACATAAATCAGTGTGACCGAATAATTTACCGAATTAGAATCAATATTAATTAATTTTTATTACTTCTTGACATAAAAAAACAGTAATTACTGTTTAATAAAATTTTAAATAAAAACACTAATATACTTTCAACTGCAAATTAGAAAATCTTCATTCTTACTCAAATTAATTTTTAATTTTAGATTATTGTTCTAACCCCTAAACATTTTTAGAACAATAAAATATCTACGAAATTCAGGGAAATCTATATATTGTATTAAAGCCTAGTCATGAAGAAGAAAGTAAGCCAAATTTCGTACAAATCAGTCAAAACCCTATTTTATTTTTAAATGTATTTGTGACTGGAAATTTCATGCAAATATCTTAGACCAATTCAAAATTAACCATAGTAGCCAACTGAAGATGTGAATTTTAATTAAAAAAACTGTTATAAATAAATTTCTGACTAATATTACGTTATTATTTGGATAGTTTATTTAATAATGCATAAAGTCTTGCATAATAAGCTGTCGATAAGCATTTGAAACTCTTCTACTTTGAAATGCTCATTATGCTCGTGATTGTAACAAATCCTTACATTTAATAATGCTTTACTTATAGTTCTTATTGAGTAAGTTTCAAAATAAAATGTAAATTTTAAAACTATTAAAGAAAAAAAAGCTGTACTCCCAATTTTCTTTACAGTCTATAGAAATGTGAACCACAATGAATGAATAAATAAATATATTCTCACGTTGGTCAGGTGTCCCCATCCATATGGGAAGAATGTCTCGTTGATATGTGGATCATTGGGGTAGGTGTCGGCCGGAGTTCGATGACAGTGACGGAAAAGCTGAAATGAAAAGCGATAACGATTATCATTAGTTGGTCTGTCCGCTGTTGAAGTGGCCGATAAAAATCTATTCCAAGGTAATCGGGTCTCTCGCATAAAGACCTTGACTTTGACTGTGTTTTAATCGGCACAAAAAATAAACAATTTATGTTGGAAGTAGGAAATTACAACCTCTCCGGTTGCGATTTCGTTTTGTAATCATTACGTGGAGTATTTTTAGTACACCTCCGATTTGCTCAACTCATGTTAAACCAGTTGAAACAATTTTGCCATTAAAATACCTAAACTTATTTTAGCGCCAAGCGAAATATTGCGATTTCGTGCAATGATAAAGGTAATTTGTTTTACAATTGTTAATATTTCAATTACAAGTAACTAGTTTTTCAATCAAAATGTCCGCTTTTTAGGTCCATTGATTGATGATTTAAAAAAATATAAAAATGTCACTTTTATTACAAAACTTGGGTGAAAATTTGATATTCAATTTGAATTTGGGAAAAATTCCAAAAACCTTAAATAATCTCGCCTTTTTGAAAATATGACGCAATCAAATAAAATGTATGCTTTTTGGAAAGTGGTTTTTAACCATGACCAAATTTTTCCATAGCAGCGCGTGGAAATGTTGCCAATTTTTATCTTTGACATAAAATTTGCAAACTTTTAACACTCAACGTTTAATGGGTACTTTATTTGTGATTGTTGAACTTGATTGTCTAAATGGTTTATTTCAAACTTGACTCATTTCGTATAAAAATTATTCATAGCACAATTTGGGAAATTCCATTATTTGTTTCTTTTTTCATAGTTGGTAATTTCAGTTTAGTATTAATTAACGTTTAATTATAGAAATTGTTATATAATATTGGAAATTCTATAATATTTAAATTAGATTTAAGTAAAGAAATAAAATGCACTATGGTTCAAAGTTTGAAATATTAGACCCGTGACAGAAAAACAATATAAAAAAAAACAAATTGCTCGATCGTGTTTTATAATTGTTCAATAGAAATCATCTAGTTAGCAACTTGTTTTATTCTCAGAACGCTCAATTCGACATATTGCTTACAAAAAATGGCGCCTATATTCAAAGTTAATTTGATTTTCAAATAGCTATTTTATATTTGAAATTCACATCTTTAAGATCTTATCCAAAGATCTTAAGATTTGTCCTCAGTCAAAAGATGGCAATTATATGATTTTCTAGTGGACCATTCTTAAATTTTACTTTGTTCAAATATGTGTATTGTATTAGTTTCATACATAAATAATTACAATCTTTTTAAGCGACCATGATAAAGAAATAAGGCCAAACTACGTAACAATCGATCAAAACCCCTTCCGGTCTTTCCTTTTTTTCGGCCATTATTTTTAAATGTGTTTGTGACTGGAAATTTCATATCTCAATTTAAAGTAACCGACTTGCTTCATTCACAGAATTGACAATTTGTACACATTTTTTACATCAAATATCGTCTTAAAAGGTTATTTGATTTTCAAATTTAAATTTTTTCCTTTAAAATACGATTGAAATTGGATACTTAAGATGTGCCCTCAATAAAGTAATAGCATTTATCAGATTTTCTAATGAACCTTTTTTTAATTTGTGCTTAACGTAATTTTGATTTAAAATCATTGATTTGTGTAATTGTTTCCAGTAATTACATTTAAAATGAATTTCTATTACTTCCAGCCAAAAATTTGCCTTTTCTGATACTTTATTTATTACAAAAAAAGACGCCACACATTTTCATCTTAAAATACAAATCCTCCCAAAAAAAACCAAATCCCCAATCAAAGTATAGCGAGAGTAATTCGGTTTTCTTATATTTCAGATTTTCAAAAGTTTTATTTAAAAAAACACTAATATGTGTGATTGTATTGGTTTCTTCATGTAAATATATAACTGCAGTTTCAGTAATTCTAATATATGACTTGATTCGTAGAATCTTATTTATTATGTTTAAATGATTTTTAATACAAACAAATGTTAATGCATAACGCTCTTAATATAAAATTTATATTATTGAGACTCACTTCGCTCGTGTTGAATTTTATTTCATGAAAGAACAAAATGAATAGAATTCATAAAAATTCAAAATAATACGTTTTAGTTTTAAAATTAAGGCAATTTGTATAATTAGCTAATTATACAGTTTATGAAATATTTGAAAAAATAAATAAGAATATTTTCTATCTTTTCTATCTCTTATCAGCCCGTATAAGTTTGTAATTGAATTCGATTATGCTTTTTTTAAAACACACAAAATTATCAACAAAAGAATCAAACATTTCTTATTCTTCTATTATTCTTTATAAAGTTGCGAAAACCGGTTTAACCGATTATTAGATTTTAATGTAAAGAAAAGAAAGCAATTGCTTTTGCTCGTGTATTAGTGCTGCAAATACAAATTTTGTTTAAAGACTTTGCGAGTTTGGCAAATAATTTTGAATTCCACCAAGTATTAAGTAGTTGGGGCGGACCGGAAAGACTAATAAATATAGAACTGTGAAAAGTTCATTGATCAATGTAATTTCGGTTTGAACCAATATTTACTAGAGATTGTTGGAGTCATTAAACAGGGTCTATGTCATTGTCCTATTCTTTCAAATGTTAACATAAATTAGATTGACTCATTTCAATTTGATTAAAGAATAAAGGCCTTTGTAAAGGTTATTACTCCAGTTGCTTTAGTCTATATTTAGATTTAAATTAAGAAGTTGAAAACCAAAGTAAAATTAAACACGAACAAAGAGAGCTTTAAAGCAGACAGGTTTGTTAAATAAAGTTTTAACGTCTTTATATACAAATTCCAAACAAATTAAATAACTTTATATAAGCCTACAGACGATCTTTACAAATAATCATTATTGAAATAGGATTTTAATATTTTCTTTAAATTGTTTACAATCTTCAATAAAATTATCATCCACTTTGATAATTAATCTTTCTGCTTTCAAAGCTCAAGTGCCTTAATTGTAATTTGTACTACAACGGTTCGATCTGAGCCATTTTTAACGAGGAAACGAGTGTGATATACGAGCCGTTAGGCGAATTTCTAAGTTAAAAAACTGATTTTAAACTCAAGTAGGCATATGTTTTTTTGCACTAATTCTATGAAAATTATTACCGTTACAACGGTTGCCATTTGAACGATTTTTCGCTACTATTTGACTGTTATCAAGGCCTGGATTTAAAAGTGTACATTACTTCCTCAAAATGGCCCCGAAATATTAATTTTGAAACAAACTTATTTTAGAATGGTGACTTTCTTATTTTCACTAGTGAAATAAAGATTAAATATTATCACTAGTTCGAAAAATTTGATGTCGAAAGTGCAAAAGAAATTTATTATTTTTAATCATAAAAATATATAAATAGTACTTCGTGTTATTAAGCAGTATATATGTTGTCACAATTATAAATAATATAAACCGACAACACAAATTTTTTCATTAAAACATCTAAAATTATTATATACTGTCTCATTAAAAACGGACTATAAGAAGTATGGAAGCTTTAAATAGTAAATTAGAATAACAAAATTTAAACACAAAATAATAAATTAAAAATTTATTAAAAACTGTATAAGTGATTATATCCAACATGGTCAATAAACATTATTCATCTCAAAGATTTATAAATTTGAAAAGAGAAATATGTACATTTCAATTAAAACGTTAAATTTAAATTTAAATAATCCGTTACTTCGTGGAAACATCGAAAATGACATCCATATAAATTTGCTGTATTTCTTTCCCAAAGGTCACACTTAATAGTGAAAAAGCACTAGTGGAAAAATTCTTTAAAGCACTTGTACTATTAAAACGTCTTTGACAAAACAAATGTTAGTGTCATAATATCAATTTTATGCAACAAAAATGCATAAAGGTTATTTATTGGAAATTATTATATCTAATATATGATATTTTGGTAATGTTATGTTTATTTATAATTATGTTATTTCTAATTTAAATTTAAAAATTGATTTAACAATTACTTTAAATACAAAAGTTATGTAAGTAAAGTAAGTCTTTGGAAATTAACTTCCCAATGATATTGATTTACTTTTTAAATTGTAAAGTACCCTTTAGAGTACTCGTTCTTTAAAAGAACTTTAAATAGAACAAATAACTATAACAACACCTTTTAATCAACAGAAACTAATCAGTATGTATTTTTACCGCATGGACCATGATGATCTCCTTATTGTGGTACCAGTTCTCCTTTTCGGAGAACTGTTTGTACTTGTCTGGTTTGAGTCCACTGCCAAAGACACCGTAGAAGAGGCATAGCACGAAAATGATCACAACAACACTTAAGAAAATCGATCTCTTCACTATCGTATGCATTTTGCGAATACACTTTATAATGTTCATTTGCTTTTGCTTTTATATACCCGACCACACGAATCCGAATCCTAAATTGTAGCCCATTGTATTATTATTAAAAATAATATTGTGTGGCCCGTACTTGATGCAATACTGTGGATCAATTCGAATCATTTAATTAACCACTTTGGTATCAATTGGATTTTGTTTTTTTCTCTCTCCTTTTCACATGTAATCTAGTATTTTTAACACAGGAATTAGGAAAATTTAAGAGGGGCTAACATAAAAATTGATGATAGATTTAAACACACAAAAACTAGTTTATTGGTAAATATTTTTGTAGTAACAAAAAAAAAGAGTTAAATACTTTTAAAAATGGAGGGGCTGTTTTATCACTTTTAGGCTTTTTTCTTCTCCCTCTTGGCCAAAAAAAACCGGCAATAAATTTTCACATCAAATTATATCCACCAAGAGCAGAATTAATCACAGTGTGCCACGATCGCACGTAAAAAACAAAATCCGCACACCGCGCGCGCACTTTGTTGGTATTTTTCTTTTATTTTTCACCCAAAAATAGAAACCCGTTTTCCTTCGTGGATCGATCGCGATCGATATTAAATCATTTAATTATTCCGCCATCAGTTTTTCGCGCGCTGATTTATTGCTTGTACTAAAAGGTGCATTGATTGGTGGTGAAGAAAATGAGGGCAACAGAACCGAGGAAATTGAATTCCGCCGTCGTCCAAAAAACTGTTGATCGCTGCCAAAATGATCGTTGAAGTAACCAAAAAAAGCACTACCGGAAAAATGATGGTGGAAAAATTGAATTTCCGCGATCGCGACGCCGCATCGAAAGCACTTTTCCGCCCCGAGAACAGCAGAGGAGCAGCACAGCGCGTCCAACTAGGCCGATGATTCGTTCGAGACTACCACTTTCAGGCCATCCAGCCTCCACACACAGTCCACAAGGCACACGTGTTTTCTCCACGAAAGTCAATCGCGAATGAACATCATTTCCAATTCCAAGTTTTTTCGTTACTTTTTCGATTGTACACCGCTTTTCGTCATCATCATTCTGCTGTGTTTTGTTATACTTTTTTTTGTATTTTTTATATTACTGTTGTACATTGCACAAATAATAATACGATTATCAGTTGCTCAAACAACTAATACCTATACAGGGCCAAGTTAGTGAGGAACAACCGGGAAACAACACAAGACCGGCTCTCTATTGTTGTCCCATCAAATTTATATCTCTCGATCGTTATGTGTCGTTTATTCGTTCATTTCCAATTGATGCATTCGGAAACGAAGCTTTTACACAATTGCCACTCACGCTTATTTAATACTCGCACAGTTTGAACGAAAAACATAGCCTACTTCAATTTATTTTGTATTAGGCGTGTTATTGTTGTATGATTTGTTTGGATTTCTTTTTAAGGTGTCATGTCAATTTAAATAATTAATAAATAACTTGAGATATATATAGTTGGTATAATTTTAATAAGAAGTCATCATTAGTCTAAAATTTCTTAATAATCGTTGTTTTAACATTAATTATCCGGATCTCTTTTGGTGGAATTCTATTTATGTATTAAAAAATGATTGTTAACTCATTTTTACGTTAATTTTTATTAAAAAACTTCATATTTAAACCATATTTATATGTTAAACTGTATTTTTTAAAAGGTACTCAATTTTATCTATTAAATTTTTAATTTTTTGCCACGTTTTAATTATACGAAAGCTCTCCATAGATTTTTATTTCCTTAATCTATTTTAAGACACAAAACCGAACGTTACGAGTATTGCCAAGCACTTATAGTTTAATTAAAACCTTTAACAACCTTCAGCACATTGTTATTAAAATGGCAATAATTGCCATGCAAAGTTATGCCCCAAAATGTTATCGCGACACGTATCATACGAAAGATAAGACTACAATCACAAAGCACCGACACAAACAAGAAAATTCAGCAATTAAATTGCACATACATATAATCAAATAAAATACACGTGTACAAATGTAATTAGATACAATATGTATTTATTTGTGACTTTTGTTGTGCCAAATACCTTTCCAATTATCTTTCGGACAATCATTTGTGCAAATTAGCTAGCTTTAATTACTAGTTTATTTACTTGAAATGGTGTTTTAAAAAAATTATCAAATTTTCTTGTGTACATGATATAATTCTTTCCCTAATTTTTGAATTATTATAAAAAATTATGTTTGTGTTATAATGAAAAAATGATTAAGAATTTAATTAATTTACACAATTCTTTAGAAAAGTGTTTGCATTTTAGTAGTCAATGCTTCCTCTAGAAAGTGCTCCATAATTCAATCCTGTTTAATTATGCATTATTCAATACCCGAAGACAATCACAAATCTGGTAAATAGTAGTACTTTGTGCCAAAATTAATTTTAGTCACATAAAATTGATATTATGACACTCAAATTTGTTCTGGCAAAGAAGTTTTTATAGCACAAGTGATATAAAGAATTCTTTACTATTAAAGTGTGACCTCCGTAAAAGAAATCCAACAAATTTTTATGGACGTCTGTTTCGTTGTGTTAAACCATACACTGTATTTGTGGATGATTTCACAACAAAACGGATTATTTAAATCAAAATATTTCCCTTTCAAACAGAACATCACGGATTGTTTCAATTTAAATCTAACGTATCAATTGAAAGATCAACGTGATATTTACTATGTGCGATTAAGAGCAACAAGATATAGCTTTCTCCATTTTCCCATGAAATTAGAAAATGAAAGAAAAACAATGTAAGGGAGACATCAAAATTTTAAATTCGATTTTAAGGAAACGAGTGTTCTTTTTTAATTTTTGTGTTAATTTAATAAAACTGCATAAAATTTTTTTTAAAACACGGTACTTAAGCATTATTAAACACTCGAGTCTTCTTTAACGCACTCGCTGGTGACTTAAAACAACCCTTGTGGTTAATAATGCCTTGTCTTATCGACCTTGTTGTATAAACAACTATTATCTTATTATTTAGACCGAATTCGATTGACATCTTTTCCCCTGAATTGTATGTGTTTAGTCCTAAATTTAGTACTGAGTTTCTTATTCTTCAATTTATATTTCGTGAAAAAATATCTAATAATTAAGCGAATTGTATAAAATTTGGTAAAAAACTGGTTGGAAACACACATAATTCAAGAATCGGATCTCTAAAAAAACTCATTTCAGTCGTTTTCTAGAATTTTAATCGTTTTTAATTATAATCCATTTTTTCACACGTTGTTTAAATAACTATTTTAGTACAATTAATAAGAAGATATTAATTCGCACCACCTGGGCTATATACAAACAAAATATATGGGGACCCGGGCGCCCGTCTTGATGGCGCAACCTTAGTATAATATGTAGTTTAAAGCAACGATAACTTAACAATAAGGTTATCCAGATCTGTGATGGTAGTAGTAGTGGAAACGTCATCGACTCCGCTGTGTGCAAGGAAATTAATTTTATGACAAAAGACTTTTAAAGTAGTTATATGCCATCAATACAACCCAAGACAATATTCTTTGTCTCTAATATACTAAATATCCATTATTCTGAGCCGAAATGGGCAAAATATTGCAAAATTTCTCTCATCATTGGTTAAAAAAGTATTGAAATTTCAAAGAAATAGTATTTAATTCGGTACAATATAGTATCTAGATAACAATACACATGTGTCTAGTCTTCATTTCGAGGTCATACAAAATCAAAACAATGAATTATTGCGGAGTCGATGGCGTCACACATTCAACTGCCAATATCTGGACAACTTATATTTGTTTATTTCAAATAAATAATCAAAATATATAAAAGTTTGTTTGAAACACGTTATTTTGTAAATGCATAAAATAAAAAAGTCGGATTTTCCGTAAAACAATCTTAACACGAATATGTTATTAAAGTATTCTAATGTTTAACAATAACATCCATCTGTAACCATTCTATTGATTCATCCTGTAAAAGAATATTTATGAATTGAATTCCAGATCCAGAACTAACTTCGTATTTTTAGTTGACTTTAACAACTTTAAAACGACTTTAAAATAACAAGAAAGATTATTTTTTAAGATTCTTATCAGTAAATTATTATCAAATAAAGTACTTTGTATACTTTTACTATTTAAAATGCACGTAAAATGGGACAATTATTATTTCAACTAAAAGTTTCTTCAAAAACACTACAAAAACATTGACAAAGCAAATATAAAATGATTTAGGATATAATTTTTAAAAAATGATTCAAGACATCGTAAAAAGCATTAAAACACACACTAATAATAAAAACTTTAACTTAATAATAACAACATCCTTGAGCAATGAAAACCAGTTCTTATCAGCAATGCTTTGCTCTGGTTCAAGTGCTTAAGATAATTTGTACTAGTAATTTGTTAATAATTATTAGTTACTCTATTTGAACTTTAAACTGTTATAAAAATAGCATAATTGCACACATTTTAATCTCGTTTTCTATTATTTATAACTTTTATAGTAACTGGTTTTTAATCAGTTTAATGTTCAATTTCAAACTGAAGCTTAATGTATGACCTGCAAAAATATTCCTATTCTATTAATAAAATAACGCGAATTTCACAAAATTAATTGTTATTGTGCACCTCACAATGATCAGTTTTGACTTCAAAATCGATCATAAGTCCCAAACTCATTTGCATCTGAGGCTTATGGTAATTACAAATATTATTACAGTAAATGTCCCTCTTTTAAGGACAGTCATTTGTTTATATGTATTTTGGTACACTTTTGTTCAACAAGCCTTTGAAAATCAGATAAATAATTGATTAATTTTTATGCCTTTTCAAGCCCAATTTTCAATGATTTATTTTTGTGACGAAGATCTTATTACAATTATTAATTAATATATTTGAGATACATTAAAGTATGTTTAATGAAAACACATAATTATATTTGTAATAAGTTGAATTTTAATATAATTTTTTTTAAATTTAAAATTATTTGTAAAAATTTGTTTAAAAAAAGTTCACTTAAAGTTTTAGTACCGTACTCCGTCGTACCCCATGGAAATTCATACATCATAAAATAGTC
>JXOV01005812.1:0-24870 GCA_001014945.1 Clogmia albipunctata
AAAACGTTTTATTTGAATATACTTTGTTCGCTGTTGATATTCGCCTATAGTCGGGGGAAACGCATTCGGCTGCCTCCCCAGAGTACAAAAATTTTATACATCTTTACTTTTTGAAATTTACTCGGATTTAATTTAATACAAAACCCAGTTCTATTTCCATTTAAAATTTTGCTTCTAAATTTTTAATTTGTCCTAGTTGGTGTTCTATTTTATCTACTTTTCAGTATATTTCTTTTGGACATTTTTTCTGCAATATTCATACACTACTCATCAGTTTATTCTTCCATTTCTTTTATTTTTTATAATTTATNATTATCTAACGAAATTTTTATTTGTTCTCGCATTAAAAAAATACTCGTATATCTGTTTTTAGTTATNTTTATCTAACAAAATTTATCTGTTCTCGCATTAAAAAAAATACTCGTATATCTGTTTTTAGTTATTTTTTATAAAGATAGCTTATAGAGCTTTTTAATCTTATCATTTACTTTCAAGAATCATCAAGTAACCATGCACAAATAGTATCCTTATTGGTATTTTCCATATTAAAGCTCTTAAAAATATCTTATACTGTTTGGTATTCTACCTCTAATTCAACAAATAGAAAATAACCACAAACTTAACTTGTTTATTTTTTATTTGTGGCCCCAAAGTTTAACATCATTTTTATAATAATAGACACTGGGACAATGATTGAGATTGGTAACATAAGAGCAAATACGGAAACAGAAGCATTCTTGTTCACTGTATATAACAAATAAACAGTAAAACATATACAAAATACAGTTCACATATCTCTGTTTGGACAAAAAGTTACGTCATTAATTCAGCTCACACACATGTTGACGGGCATGCTGAGCCTGATGACCACCCAGTGATTAACCATCGCTCACGTCACGTGACGACATATATGACACCTTCATTGACTAGAACAAATTATGTAATCAAAGATTAGATAAAGGTCATCTGCTACAGTAATTTCAAGAAATATTATCAACAGAACAAAAAAAACGCAAACTCATGCAACAAATTGTTACTTGCAACTTTTTATAATATCGACGAAACAATTTTCTGGTTCTAATGATTACACACGTTGTTTTAGATAATTTATATATATTTATAATTTGATACTGATGTTATGTCTAATTATATTCAGCTATATTACAATTTTATATGTTTTTTTAAAATGTTTATCACATTTATGTATGTGTATGGAAATTTAATGATTTTAATAATTATTAAATTAATTTTTGAATGCAAAATGGTTTAATTTAATTTTAATTTGATTCAAATATTATACAATTTATTTAATGTATATAATGATACAATTTTAATTATGATGTTCCAAATCATAATTTTTGGAAATCGTATAAAAATGTTATCTTTTTGACATTGATTTGATTCGTCACTTTTTTAATAAAGAATATTTTGATTTTTTTCCACAAATGAAAACAAAAAGTTATAATCCCAATGTTAGGCACTATTCTGAAGAGGATTCCAAAAATACTTATGTCCTAATACGGTATATAATCTATTATTTAGAGTACAAATAACTATTAAACAGTCCTTGTTCTAACTACAATCCCAAAGACCCTAATAAACCAGACTTATTAAAATTCAATTAAAACGGAAAATGCCCCATTGACAATCCTTTTGACGTACAAGTATTCAGTAATTTAGTGACAAGGCAACATTGAAGAAAAAAGAATCAGCAAATATCATTTCGTTTCTAATCAAGAAGGAATTCCCAAGTGGAAAAAGTCATAAAATCAGTAACTGACAACCAATAAATTGGCGACAAATATCCGGCATCCATATCATGTGCTCCTCATATGTATAGCCCTAGAGTTGTGTAGTGAAGCCGGAAAAAGACGTTATCGCAATCGCGCGCGTGAACGAAAATGGCAGCATTTTCTGTTTTGTTATTGACCGCCTAATTATAATCTTTTCATATAATAATAAAGTTGTTTTTCCAAAGGAGCAAATATGTCATAAGTTATGTCACTAAGTCGACGTTGACTGGAAAAGTTGGAGGGGGAGGGGTTAATAAATTTATTTTGAAAGTCTAAGAAAAAAATTATTCTTGCAAAAATGGTTTAGATTTTAATACACTAAGTGTGTGGGGATTTGTCTATTATAATTAATTATTATCATTTTTCGTTTTTCTTACAGGCAACCTTTTATTCGACGGCGTTAAAAACTTTGATATCTGTATCGACTGTGATTCTCTTGGGTCTTATTGTAGCCTACCATGCATTAGAAGTTCAAGTAAGTGATGTCTTTTACGCAAACACATTTAAAATCTAATCTTTCGTGCTTAAAATGGAATTGTTTGCCCCTCTATTGCGGCAAAGTCTGTCAAAAGTTAGATCATTGTTATAAACTAAATAAGAATTCTAACATGATTCAAAATAAGGATAGCACTGTTTTAACTAGTAGAATAATTTATATTTCAAAATCTATAATGTTTAAGACAAACTTTAAGTAATATAGAACTTTGTATTTCTAATAGGTTGTCTCAAATAAAAGTTTTTAATTACATTTATTGTATTTATGTAACCACTTTTATTACCTTAAAATAACGATTTAAATTTTAAAAATACATAAAATTTAAATTGGCGACTTTTTAATAAACTTGAGACAATACCGTTAAAATTTTTAAATTGGAAAAAATATAATTGTACAGTAATATATCAGTTTTATTTAAATATAGACAAATACATATTAATTTTATTCGAGAAATTGCGCAAAACATACAANACAAAACATTCAAATTGAAGGTAATTTTATTTTCCCGGTTTCCTTCTATTATTAAGCATTTACTTGAGCGGCAAAACAATTCATTATCTACCGTGATGTAAAATACTATTAATATAAAATATTGAATTTGGCTAATTTTTTTATAGAAAAATTATATGTTAGCAACATCTGATTCTCTTTCCAGTTATTTATGATAGACAATTGTGCAGATGATTGGCGAATAGCAATGACATGGCAACGTATTAGTCAAATAACCCTAGAATTATGCATTTGCGCTGTCCATCCAATTCCCGGTCAATATTATTTCTGGTGGACGACGAAGCTAGCTAATAAGAACAAGGCTCTCGGCACCGAGCTCGTTCCATACGATGTTGCCCTATCATTGCCAATGTTCCTTCGTTTGTACCTGATTTGCCGTGTTATGTTGTTACATTCAAAATTGTTTACTGACGCCTCATCACGAAGCATAGGTGCTCTAAATCGCATTAATTTTAATACAAGGTGAGTACACAACTTTCTCAATAACTCATTCTATAATATTTGCCATAAAAAGCTAGTACATAAAAGTTCACAATTTTAAAAATGTATTAGGTACTATATTGGATTCATCTTTTAAATTACATTAAAGATTGGTTCTGAATTTGAGATAAAGGACATTATTTATTATTTAAATACAAAACATTCTCCCACATCTAGGATATTTATAATAGTTTCGATTAACTTTTTGTTCATTAAATTATTAGTTTTTAATTGAAGATACATCACCAATATCTTTTGTTTTTTCTCTCTTTTGCAGATTTGTTTTGAAAACTTTAATGACAATATGCCCAGGTACCGTATTATTAGTTTTTATGGTTTCACTATGGATAATTGCTTCGTGGACACTACGACAATGTGAAAGGTAGGCCAATTATTCTAATCTGTTTAATCTGGTTTAACAATCGAATAAAAGAATGGTATTCCAACTCTTTGCCAAGAAAAATAATTTTCATCACATTTGGTTTTGTTCAAGGTCACCTTTTAGTCTAAATTTTTTATTAATTGCTTAGTTGCTTAGTATTTAAATTCTTTTCTTGACAATAATTCTGTTTGACTAAGTATTTTAAACTTGTGGTCTAAAAAGACAATAATCTAATTGAAAAATTATTCATCAGCTGATTGGTTTGACATGAATTATTTTTAATTTTTAATTATCATAAAACAAACAATTTCTATTCTTCTTCAATGACATTTTTGCCAAATTCCTTGGAAAATCAATTTTCTTAGGCATTTGTATAATTTGCATGGGGTTCTGTCGCTTTACCTGTAACAACATCTGATTTAGGCATTCCAATAAACATTAAAACCATTATTTTTAATAAATAAAAAGTTATTTTTTCCAAAAAAAATCCCAATTCTGCAAATCGGAAAAAAAATTAATTTAAATGCTAAAATTCAAATTCTGTTCGTAATTTGGTGGGAAAACAAATTGAATGAAAAATTGTTGCAGTTTTATAAAAAAAAATGATAAAAATATTAAGGCTGGCACTTGTGTTTCTTTCCTTAGAGCAGTGCCGCTTTATCTTATAGGATCCTACTTCGCTGGCGCCTTTACCCCCACCCTACGCAATAATTTGGCGCACTACAAAATGCGTAGAAAGAAAATCTCGAATAAATATGAGAATACCAACATTCTTTGAATCAAAACAATGAATTCATTATACAATTTATCAAATTATTTCCGTATTATTCTGTTGCGATTAATTTCTTTTTCCACTTCGAACGAGTTTTGTGACATTTCAGTATGTTTGTCACATTTATAAAACCGATAAAAAATCATTGCTTAAACACAATTTTCATAAATGCAGCAAAAACACATAAAGACTGAACACAAATATTGCAATTTTAGGCAAAATCTACTTATTTACGGTTTCAATTTTGATTTTGGGTGGGATTTTCTAACCAGGAAGAGCTGAACAGTGAACTCTCATTGAATCGCTTCCGTGTTTACAGTGCTGTGTATTTTAATCTAAAAGAATAATATTCCCTAATCCTAAACTCTGTTTCTCACCATTTCTGTTCCAAACCAAACAAACGACAATAAACATCATTTGATCATATTTGTCATTTTATATTTTGCTGCTAACCGTCTTATTATATATATATATAAAAAATGAAAGAATAATCCAAGACATTCCAACGACACTCAAAACTCGTTTAATCATTTATAATCATACATGCCTCCCAAAACCAACAAACTTTTAGAGGAGAATTTATAAATTGATAGTAAATTAAGTGTAGAACAAAGTATAAAATTTGGATAATTTGGCTGCATGTGATCGTTTGTTAGTATATTATCCTTCTAACTCCATCAATTGGTAATTAGACATACCAATCATATTTGGTTACATTTTCAATTTTTGATTACATGTATTGACTTTTGTTTCGCCATCTTGAAATCTGGTAAAGAACATCATTCCAAGATGATTTTGCTTTAAATTACTATTCATATTTAAAACTGGGACCAAACTTCCTTCCCTTTACAAATTTTTATTTTATTCTTTTGATTATAAAAAGTGTGGATGAAATTCAAAATAAAGCAATTTTAAAGTGGCTCTAATAAAATTTTCTCTTTACACTCATACACCAAACACTCATTTTTATTTTATAATTCAATATCAATACCATGAAAAAACACACATTTATCCTTAGTACTTCTCATTTCTTTAATTTGCTTTGGTATCCTAATTTCCAATCGATAATTTTATTTAAATTAGTATTTGAATTTAATTATAAATTAAATTCGGGATTTATAGTATATATCTAGTAAAAAAACCTAGAACCTTAACATAAAATTTTCTATAAAAATATCTTAAAATGAAAGATTATGAACTAAAATTTTTATATTTTTTTTTTAATAATATATTGTATTTTCTTATTTTAATTCCTTATTCAAATTCTATGTATCTATAACTAAAAGTCATCCAAAACCCAAACACAACACAAAACAGTAGTTTTTCATATTATTGTGTATTTAAAAAATTGTTTGAATAATATGGCCACTTTTACCAGTTAATATAGTGAATTACTCGCTGTCTCTTCCTAATTTATCTAATTTTGGCTGTAAAATTTATAAATAATGTCTTAGTGCATGAAATAAATTAATATTTGGATATTTAACTATTAATTATTATGTATTAATTATTCAAGTTGAATGTGATTCCATTCTATTGTAATAATTTTCAACGTTATTGTTCTTCAACGTAAAAATATATTTGTTTGTGTTAAATTTAAACAATTTGGCAGATAACTAATTGTTTCCTCAGTTCAATTTTGTTACATTGATTCGAATTAATAACTGTTATTTAATTACATAAACATATATTGTTATAATTTTTATTTGTTATATTTTCTTAAATAAAACTAAAATCTCCAACAGGTAAGAGAAATCAATAGAGATGATTCAGACAATGAATCGGACAATGGAAAGACGTCACTGTCCGGCTTGAATAAGAACAAATTATACATTAATTTTTACCTCTAATCAGCAAACTCCACATCGCTCCAACGAACCAATTTAATTGACTTAAAAACCACTCCTTCCAAGACATTTGAACTCATACCATCTGGATTTTGAAATCATATTGAGTAATATCAACTCTCTTTTGCAAATGGCGTCGATTTTGGAGAACGCGAGCATCAATAACTCATTTTGTGGTAATAGTAGATTTTCAGTGTTACTTAGAGACTAATAGACTCTCTATATGAATATTATTTGAAAGCTTTACAACTTGAAGAAAAATTTCTATAAAATTAATATGAAAACTGCGGAGTTTAGCAAGTATCGTCCTCGTCACCAGAAGAAAAGTATATTATCAAAACGTCAATGTCATTCTAGACAACCTAATGATGAACAATAAACTCAAATGCCTTAAAATTTGTATCCATTTTTAAGNAGAGAGTCTATGAATATTATTTGAAAGCTTTACAACTTGAAGAAAAATTTCTATAAAATTAATATGAAAACTGCGGAGTTTAGCAAGTATCGTCCTCGTCACCAGAAGAAAAGTATATTATCAAAACGTCAATGTCATTCTAGACAACCTAATGATGAACAATAAACTCAAATGCCTTAAAATTTGTATCCATTTTTAAGTTTAACGCATTTCATTGTAATTATTGTATTATGGTAAACCAAGTTCATGTGTACATTTATTGGTTGCGGTTGATAATTTTCCGTTTGCAAGTCTTGTGGAAATTGGTCTAGTAAAATTAAATGTCGTTTTTTTTACCAATCAAAGCCAGATAAAAAGCGCGGTAAATTTGATTTTTTGCTAAATTTTTATAGACTATATAACCCTTAAATTAGTCATATTTTATTTATACGGAATTGTACTATTATTTAAACAAATTGATAACTTGCCAGAGTAAGCCAATTTCCATAAAGAGTTTTATTTAATTGTAAAAGGTAATTTTGTGTTCATATAGTTTTGTAATTGGAAATGATTGATTTATAGAGGTATTATGTTGTTTATTGGTTCATTTATTTATATATTTACTACATTTTAAATGTTGTTCAGTTTTCGATATATTATGTATGGAAGTGTGTTTGTAATTTTTTATATGAATATTATCTCATACTCTTGTACAGATCAAAAGCCATCGATATCATGCTGTTTCGTTTGTGCTGTAAAAGTTTGTTTCAATGGATATTATCATGTAATTGTCACGTTTGAAAATGATATTGTCAGTCGCTTGATCTTAGCCCTCAATTCACAAATGACACATTTCCCCAGGCAAAACATGTCCACAAACGCAATGAAAAAGTTACACACAATATAAAACAGATAACACAAAACACGCTTCCCCTTTAAATCATTCATTTATTCAATCCTCACCATAAATGTCTTTTATAATTTCATTTCTAAAATTTGATCAGATAATAATTATGTTTTTATTATAATTTTCATCCTTTTAAATTGCAAATTACAAACAATAAAATAACTTGAATAATATCATATAAATGGAATAGGATTTTCATATTCGTGTTAAATGAAGACACGCTTTTCCTTGTTTTCATTTTTTTTATTGCACCTTAACAAAGTCCCTTTTATAACCAATAACACTATCGATTATTTTCTGAATCCCTCATCCATGGACTACTACAGCACTCTGTAATGATCGAAGCGTTACGTTTTGATAATAAATTATGACGAAATATCAAGGACTAATTGATAAGATTATGGATGCACTCAAGATCCTTCATGGCTTTTCTTTGAATTCAACTCGTTCTCACCATAGAGTTTCTATCTAAATTTTCTATAACTTCTCCATGGGTTCCGATTAATTTTATTTATTTATCTAATAAAATCAAGAAAAGAAACGCACCAGTTCAGACCCCTTAAATAAGGACTGACATTTTATTTCAAATTTCGCCCGATATCTATATATATATATATTTTATAATTAAGTTTCGTTTAAATAGAAAAACCTTAATATTATCACATTGCTTAATTATCGCTTATTCTCAGCACCTACAACAAAAGAAATTTAATTTCAATTATGATTTTGTTAAATTTAATCATTCATAATTTTTGGTAAAATGTGTGAAAAAAATTTGGCACCATAAAACATTAAGGTACAATTATTAATAAGATTAAAAATCATCATTGTTAATCTGAGAAAAAAATAACTGATTGGGATTTTTGTTATTATCGATATTTTTGTATAGAAAGTGCAAATAATCATTATCACCAAAACACCATGCTTTTGTTTTATTTAATCTCACATAATTTGTTGTTGTTATTATTAATTAAAAAATGTGAAAATTAATAACAATTTGATTCATTTTCGCAACGAAATAACATTTTAAGACATTTGTTCCTTATTGTAATTATTTGATTTTGAAAATTGATGATTATGATAAAGATTAAAAATAGATTGACATCAAAGTCACAATTTTGTTTTCGAGGATGATGATGAAACATATACACAAAAATAAAATTAAACCCTTTAACCAATAATAGATAAATCGATTAAAATTCTGCTTTCGAATATTCCCCCCTCAATATCATCACACACCACACTTCGATCGGTAATCGGGGTGTTCTCTAAATAATGGACGACTACTGACTCGACACACACGCACAGATTCCATGACGAGGAGCACGCTAACTTGCTAAACTCCATGTGGCTCACGGCCATCACATTTCTCTGTGTTGGCTACGGCGACATAGTACCAAATACGTATTGTGGCCGGGGCATTACACTTACCTGTGGCATGGTGGTAAGTAAAATCTAATGATCTATAATCCGAACTTTATTGAGTGAATTAAAAAAATGTCAAAAGTTAAGTTATGACTTTTGGTTAATTACCAGTATTATAAAACCATCTGAAATATTTCACTTATGGCCGTTTTAGTTAGATAAAACACTGACTAATTATCCATTACAAGGGAAAATGGATAAAAGCTATATAATAAGATTTCTTAATTAAGTAAAGCTTTAACTTCATCACTACGAAACATCAGATTTACATAACATGCCCAGTTGTGGATTGATTACGTATTTGAGGGGGCAGCATTACCCGTAAATTATTCAACAATAATTGGCAGGGTTTTGCAAAAATAGCACACACACAGCAAAATGGAATGAATGCTCGTTTTCTCCATAATCGATTTTAAGTTTACAATATTGATGATGCGCCACGCCGCCAAGACTTTTCTGTCTGCCTGTGGAAAGGAAGTTGAAATTACTCTCTGTGAACAGAACAATATGGCAAAGAATTGAAAGCATTAACTACCAATAAATACCAAAAACTAGCCCCATCCATGAACAAGTTTGACTATTATTAATGGTTTGAATATCATGTCCTCCGATCAACAGGTTTCACGATGAAGAGCACGCAAATCTTTTAAATGCGATGTGGTTAATTGCAATAACGTTTTTAAGTGTAGGATTCGGAGATATTGTGCCTAATACATACTGTGGTCGTGGCATTGCCGTCAGTACGGGAATTATGGTGAGTTTCAATATTAGACTTAAGCCAGCACACAGCCAATTAAATCGACTGTCTTAGATAATAATGAAAATTTGAAAATATCCGTAACAAGTGTTAAAATAAAATACACTATTTTTGTAATTTAACACTTTTTTGTTGTTCTTTTCTATATATAAATTTTGTTATTCTAAAAAATACATAGGGAAAGATTTTTTTAAAATAATAATGATCAATTAACTAAAATTTTAGTAAAATTACGAAAAAAGCCGTATATACTTGAAGTTGCAATTGTTTTCTTATTAATACATTGTACATATTCCCAAGTCTTCATTGCACAAAGCACTTAAATTAATTAAAATGCATTTTAAACAATACGAAAAGTATGGAAATTGACATAAACATAAAGAATACAACTAATTATTAAATATTCGTTATGCAAATTCCTTTTTTAAAATTATTTCTTTTGTAGTCATAATTGAATTTAAAAATAATGAAATTATTGAATTAAAAGAGACAAAATTTGTTATCGTAGGGTTGTTGTTAAATATTAGATTCAATGATCTCTTTCTTACTCTCCTTTTTACACTGTACTTATTTTAGTATTTCTTTCTAATATGTTTTTATTTATTTATTTTTGTTTATAATTATTGTGTAGTTTAATAATACTAATAATTGGTTACTACAAGATTAACGTTTATTGTTAATTATATTTGTATTTCAACTATTGTTAATAAATTTCATTATACCCACAAAATGGCTCACTAACTTCAGGTTTGATATTTTGCACTACGTATATAGTTGCTAATTTAGTAGGGATATGGTCACTTGAAGGATACTCATTTATTATTTTACATCTTAATCCCAAAAGCTACCGAAAATGCAGTGAGATTTATTCGCTCTATTATGCTATAAATTGTATATGTATCGCGTCCTACTTTTACTTGTTGTCTATTCTGGGTGAACTGTAAAATAAAACACCAGGATCCGGTTAAAAAGAAGGGAAAGCGTTTTGAACATGCGGTCGTTGTTATATAGTGAATTATTTATGGGCCACAGGTACAAACAAGAAGAGAGCCCTGGAACAATGGCCACAAAGATAAAAATATGGTATGAAATTATTCATCATATTTAATAATGGCTGAAAATAAAAGTCATAATAATAATAAAATGTGGAAGGGAGCAAAATAAAATGTTTCTGGACTGAGGATCCACTTAAAATCACCACCGCCAACGGTGCAGGATGTTCAATTTTATAGCCAGGATATAAATTAAATTCTCAAATAGTTAAAATCTCTCTACTACAAAGAAAAGACAATTTCTATTATAGACTCGATTGTGAGGTTTATTCAAGTATATAGAATAGCCTCTGGGCAGCTCCTCAAACAACACCAATCTTGGTGTGGCAGAAAAAAAATGATTGAAACTAAAGGAAAAGTCCATAAATTTTGAATAAAACTCTCTCTTTTCACCGAGCAAACAGCTCTCCACTGTGGTAAATAATCCAGTATCTGAACACATGGGTAGAAGACGGGGTTATATATATAGAATTGCGTAATTCTGGGTGAGCTTCTTCCCCAGTTATAATCAGACAATCTTTGATTTTCCTGTTACGCCAACGGCTTTCAAGAGTCGGGTACGGTTTCTTATTCCATAGTTTATTTATTTTTTATTGGAGGGATAGAGGGAAGAGACAGAAGAAAAGGAGATAGTAGTGAATAAAATTAATAACGTGGGGCAGACCCGCAAACAAGTGGGAAAAGGGAAGAGGGATTCAATAACGACAATGAGGATTAGCAACGGAAGAAGAAAAGTACGCATAAAATTCGCACGAGTAGCCCATTTTCAAAAATTTACATATTCTGCATTTTACTATGTACATGTAGAATATTATGTACTCTATATATTTTTGGGCCACGAGCCCAATTTTCTCTTATATATTATTCTCTTATATACCAATTCTAATAGTTTAGCACAATATTCAACAAGCAATATTCAACAAAAATAAAATGAAAACCTAATTTACGATTAATATTCCTATACTTTTAATAAATTGTTGTACCCATTGTTTTGGATTCATTTCTTTAAATTAATTAGTTTTAAACTTGTTTGCTTCTATATTAGAAATCAATTTATAAACGACATAAATCAACTTCATTATAGAAGTTTCAAAATGAATTTCAAGAATAAATATCAATACCTTTTATCAGTACAAAACATTCACCATTGATTCGAAAAAAAACGAATAGTTTACAACTGTTATCGAAAGTCACCATTCTATGTACAATTCATAAAAAAGGCGCAAAATCTGTTAAATTCATGTTTATCGACCTATATTGTTATCAAAGTAACTGCAAAACTAAATCATTATTTATATTTTGAGGTAATTTTTATACCGCAGTCAAGACATGACCAAATAAAAAAAGGAATTTTCTTCCTTCACACGTTCATCTTTATCTTTATTTAATTTTTCAGTTCAGTAGGAAATTGTACGAACATTTCTTGCAATTAGTAAAAATATTTATATATTGTTTATTTATATATTGTATTATAAATTGTATATATTGTTTCAGCTTATGAAACATAAAGAAGACAAGAGTTTCAAAATCGTTTATTTGAAGATCTTATTCATATTTTTTTTATAGATAAAGCAAATAATTTTACAATTCCTAGAAAATAATAATTTATACAATTTTAATGAAGACCACAATATTATGCAGTTTCATTCCCCAACTAATAAAATTGTAAAAATTTTCTAATTTTTTAGAAACGCTTAAATATAAAATAGAATTTAAATTATTAAAATTTTCATTTGCATGCATTTTTTTTTATAAAAATGGATAGTTGTGAAAGCAAATAGTTATATATAATAAGTTTTATTTCTATTAATTTGTTTTATCATAAAAACACAAATTACAAGAAAATAGTTAATTTTTTCTTTAAGTCAATGTTAAATTCCGATGACCATAATATGAATTCAAAATACATAGGTACATAGACGCTATCATTAAAATAAGACACTTGAGTTTGAATAAGTAAAAGCCCTTTGCTTGAATTACATAGATAACATCGCCTTAGTAATTGCCAATTCTTGTCAACTTAATTAGTGCAAAAATTAAATAAGACGCGTAGACTCGAGAAGGAGAACACACGGGGAGTCCCAACAAGAAACGAAAGTCGGAAATGAAGCACTTTTCATGAGTGCCGTGCGAGAGATAACCCGGTTTGTGTTTATAAAGATTTAGTCATCCAGCTCCCACCGTCTTTGCCTACGGCCACCACGATGAAACACAACCGTAAGACAATCCAAACAATAGTAAAGACGAGGCAAAATCAAGTCCCAAGCACTAAAACAATATGCAGGCATATATGCTGTAGGATGGTACAGAGATTTGCGGAAAATGAAGATTCATGGCAGAGATAAGGGAAAAAGGGATAAACAATTACTTTGCCATTTCTAAGGGAAAACTTGAACGGTCTTTATAAAAAGTGATGCGGTGATAAAAAGTGAAAAGGAGAAAGAAATACATCATCTTAAAACCGCGTGTTTTGCAGCAAAAATATGGCGCGCTCTAAAACAAAACCAATTCCGTGCGCGATTCATTAGCCTTAAAGTACCAAGTATGAAGGGGTGTTTTTAAATTCTACTTGCAGGGTGCTGGATGCACAGCGCTGCTAGTTGCTGTAGTGTCCCGGAAGCTGGAGCTAACTCGGGCTGAAAAGCACGTTCACAACTTTATGATGGACACCCAGCTAACAAAAAGGGTAAAGTAGAATATCCAGTTCGGACACGTAGCCGTATACAAATTTAGAGGCATGTGCATAATACTCTCAGATTCTCAGAAATAATAGCACAGCTTAAGTAAATTAATTTTAACGAGTATGCTTGATACTTGATCAAGAGCTCTGCCGCAAAACCACAAAACTGATATCTCTCCTTTCCCTGTCATTGCCCCCATCCTGCTTTATATCCAATTTTTATATTCGACCTTTTATAAAATTAAATCTCTGTTTTGGTATTCTTAATATATAACCATTGTGTATTTTCACCAGCTGAAAAATGCAGCCGCGAATGTACTACGAGAAACGTGGCTGATCTACAAACACACTCGCCTGGTGAAACGGGTCAATCCAGGCAGGGTTCGTACACACCAAAGAAAATTTCTACTAGCTATTTACGCGTAAGTGGATTTTTTAATTTTTCCAGCTCAACCTCTTTAAATCATTAAATGTTGGCAAATAAACATGTACTATTTTGCTAATTTTTGAAGATTACGAAAAGTGAAAATGGACCAGCGGAAATTGATGGATAACGCAAATACCATAACGGATATGGCTAAAGTAAGTATTTGCATATGTTGAATCCATTGAATATCTTATTAATACCTATTGAATAATGTCTATTTAGACGCAAAACACGGTATACGAAATCGTGTCAGACATGTCTTCAAGGCAAGATGCGGTGGAGGAGAGGCTTTCTAATCTAGAGGACAAATTACAGAGTTTACAGGTGCGTGTTATTTAATTCTGTAATGAATTTTGCCCATATTCAATTACTTTAATATTTTGTCTGTCAATAACGGTTTAGACCACTAATAATTTAAATTTATCTTTAAGTGCCTAATGCTTATTAAAAGGAGACCACCATGAAAAATTTCATAAAATTTCCCAAACTCATAAAATCAATTTCGTTATACTTAAGTATATATAGTAAACCAGTGCAGTGCTTTTAATTGAATATTTTATGTAATGCACATATGTACAAGAATTCATCTGTGATGAGCAATCACTATTTAAACAAAAGAGAAGCGAATTACTATTATATTTGTCTTTATTTTCTCGGCCCACGCTTTTAAAAATTGCACTTTGTATCCAAATGTTTTTGTTCTGTTAAAATAATATTTTTCATCCATATTGATGGGAGTAATAAAAATAATTCCTTTGAACCAACTGCTTTGTAAATATTACATATGTACACTCATGTAGGGAATAGCATAATAAACTCGGCGCGTGCTTTTATTTATCCGATTATTGTAAATGGTTATTGGTTAAACTTGGCAAGCCCCAAGACTTCATTTCGATTTTATTAAGCCCGGTGAAGAGGTGAAGGAGCGAAATTGTAGCCAAGTTTGAACATCTGTTTCATTTACTGGAAAGTAAATTATCCTTTTTTTATGCTGGTATGCTTGTTTGTCAATTATTTATATGGTATTTTCAAATATAATATTTACTTGTTTCCTGAATGAGTTTAGACATGAACTTTTGCTGTTGGCTCTTTTCAGGAGAGGATAGAAGCTTTACCAGAATTACTGACGAGGTGCTTAACACAACACCAAGAGCGGATAGACCAAAGGAGGAACTTTCTCCACCCGGATGCCGCCGCCACTGCTTCGTCCTCCAATATCCCGTCAACACCAGGACCAATCGCCTTGGGATCGCCACTTCTCTTACCGCACTCTAGGTAAATCTTTTTTACAAGACCTGCATCAGTGTCCTTTTAAATCAAGTCATTGATTTTTTACCTGCATTTATTTACATATTACATAATTTTACAGCCAGGTTTTGTTTTTATGGATTCCATTTGTAATACACAATATGAAGAAATTCATGTTTGGTTGCCTCATGACGCTTCAGGTCTTATTTAATACTCAATCGGGTAATCCCCTTCAAATGAATCCATACTTATTGAAATTGAAACCCACATGTGAAACACATTTCCAGCTCCTCATCATTGGCTTGTGGAGAACCTTTTCTAAATCAAACCGTGAATTCATATCGAAACTTTGGGCATAATATCAATTCCAATCGAGAACAAGCTGTTAATCTTGGGCTTTATTAAAAAGTTATCTCCTACCAAAAATGCCTTTATTCACTTATCCGCAATCCGCATATGGAAATTTTATTATTTTGACTACTCGATTGCAAGAAAATATTATATAAGGTTTTCCAATAAAAAACTACATTTAAATATTGAAGAAAATAGAATATTTTTTAAGAAATCGAATAGATATTTATTTCATTGTAAAAAGTAAGGCTTGAAATTTATAAAAATTAAATTTATTATAAAAATGTTACAAATTTCTCCTAATTTATCAATTTTTGAATAATTAAATTTACAAACTGAGATTTTGCGATTTAACTCAGATTTTTTATTTTAAAAATTAAAATTATTTTAAATTATTTAATTACAAATACGTTTCAAAACAATACCAAATAATCTATAAACTTGTATATTTTGTTGAATATCAAATAAAAGTTCAAATTCAATGAAACTAGTAAATAATTTGAAGTAGACATTCTAACAACTAAAATAACAGGATTTACGATTCAGCTTCAATTGCAATTTTGCAAACCAGAAACTAGTGCTTTATTAAGACTTAATTTATTAGCCTTTGATTTTTGCAACTATTTCTTAATTGTTTAATTTAATCATAAGATGTCTAATTATTTTATTTTATTATAAACAATTTTCCTAGTTTTAAAAATGAAATGGTAAATTTTATTATGACATTTTCAAAAACGAAAATTTTACAAAAATGTTGTTCCTTACATGAATTGAAAGAGAAATTTATTATACGAGTTAAAAATATGGCAAATTTAATGTACTAGTCTTATTTAACGTAAAAATTATATTGTTTTTGGAATGTGAGAAAAAATGATGGACATGAAATATTTTTTATTTTCAGTCATATGTACAAATAAGGAAACTTCATTCCCTCAACCCATCTAATCAATTGTTTTATATCGACTCTTCCTGTGTAAATATGGTTCAGCTGGAGCCACATGATTGATTGGGTTATTTAGGAATGGAACTAGTACTGAAATCGATAACTATATCACAAGCTCTGGTTACATAGAAAAAAAACTAAATTCTCTGAGAGAGTGAAAGAAAAATGATTATTCAGCGAATTTTATTAGAAATTCTAAAATAGTTTCAAAACAACATGTAAGAAGATTTATTGTTTTATATTGTTCAAGTGTGTGCTTTCTGGACCGTTCTTTCTATATCAAAATCTATCTTAGTTTTCTCTTAAACAATTGAATTTTAATAGCTCCGTAAAATTATCTTGAATTGGAAAGTTTTCTATAACAACACTTCCCATTTATTTAATTACACGTTCTTTGTATGTTTCGTTCATTTCTTCACATCTGTAACATACAGTTTTGCACAAAACTTTGTCAATTTACCCCAATTCAGCCTATCTTGGCCTCTTCTCAAATAATTTAAATAAATATAAACTTGTTATATTTTCACTTGTTCTGCATTAACTTTTAATTTATATTATTCTAATTTCTTGCAACCATTCAATTATTGCAATTGCAAAATCTATCGTTTCATATATTTTCTTATATTATTGGCAGTATAAACACCGGCACGACTTCAACTCCTCCTCTCAGATATAAAATTACCAAGTTGGACACGAATTCGGAGTATTTCATCTAAAATCCCTTGACGATGTCTCTGCTCTCTCTCTCTTTATGTCCATCATCATGGAGATCTCGATACAAAACACTCACTTTCGGAGGTACATTTCTAGAAAAAAAAACGTTACTCAGATCATTTTCTTTATGCTTTCGTTACAAGATCACTGCCAATATACTCCTTTTATTTCTGTATATTACTTTTGTACGTATATATTAAAACAATTTTCTTTTTATTCTATTTAGTTGCAAGTCTTTAATTACAGAATAGTTACAATTAAATTTAAAATCAATTATTTANTAAAAAAAAACCTTACTCAGACCATTTTCTTTATGCTTTCGTTACAAGATCACNAAAAAAAAACGTTACTCAGATCATTTTCTTTATGCTTTCGTTACAAGATCACTGCCAATATACTCCTTTTATTTCTGTATATTACTTTTGTACGTATATATTAAAACAATTTTCTTTTTATTCTATTTAGTTGCAAGTCTTTAATTACAGAATAGTTACAATTAAATTTAAAATCAATTATTTAAAATTCAATTTTAATGAACATATTTTAATTATAAATTAGTTAGCATGTTTTATTTATAAGGCTTTTTAAATATTAAAAATATAAATTCAATAACCCTTTAACGAGAACCATTAGCCACAATTAAATTAAACAATAATTTAGTGGCACTTATTAGATTTCCTATATTTTAAATGAAATTAATTAATCATAGATATTTCGCTTCTTACTTTGTTTAATTTGTATAAAAACGGATAATGAAATAAAAAAAATAATTATAAAACAATTATTAGAAATTCTGCACAAGCAATAATTGGAACTAAATCATAATTATTCCTTAACTTATCTTACATAAATTTGATAATTTTAATCTTATACATATACCATTTATATTTTATACCTCTAGTATAAACATTGTACAAAAAACTGCAATTATATTGTAATATTTTAGAGCACGTTGAGAATCCGTGTCGATGTTATTAAAAACTAAATATTCTGGAACACCCTATATTACAGAGAGTAAATATATAGATGTACCAATTACTTATCTTACCAGAAAACTTTCAGTTATCTCTTCCCTTCTTTTGTCTGTTCTTTAAACAAATTTGTTGCCGGTTTTCGGTGGTTTATTTTATGGGATTTATTAAACTGCTGATTACGCTTTCATTTCTTTTAAAAGTTTTACCTGAGATTTCCATTTAGCCAAGATATCTTCGAACACATTTAACACTATATATGTTTACACGTGTATTATAGAATATATATTTTAAGGAAATCATTCAAGTCATATAATTAAAATTATTGTTTATTCCATATTATAGTAGAAGTGTCGGAATTCTTCCATTTGTTTCACATTTCTGGATGCATTTCGGTGTTTAATATCTGTTTTCCTGATCTTCCCCATACACAAATCAGTTCCAATTTCAGGAGTGTGCCGACACCTGCCTACCAGTGGCCAGCGAGTCCAATTCTGCCGCCAATTTCCAGCCGGACACCGCACCTGGTGCCTGAGACGCTAGTTCCAACCTCAGCTGCTGTGTCAATGTCGTCTTTGCACGGACCAGACATGATGGTTCATAGAGGAATGCCACCATCCTACTCGAACAACAATAGTTCCACCGGCAGCTGAATAGAGACACACCCAAGAAGCTACGATGACAAAGGAATAGAGCCCGAAAACTACGACGGCAATCCACGGATTCAATCAATGATGACAACAACGTCAAAATACAAGAAACAAAGAGAACGCTTATTAAGTCGACCAACCCTGTAATAGATAATTGTTTTATATATATTATATTATTCTATACACATATACATAATTGAGGTTTAGAAGATAAAAATTGTGAAAAAAGAAAAGAGATTAAATAGAAAATGGCAAGACGAAGAATTAGACGTTAAAAATTAGGCCAAACTAATGGCGTTTGCTTTATATTTTAATCTGTTTTATAATTACGTTTAGGATTTTATTAATTTTTCTTTAAAAATATAAATTGTATTCAATATTAAATTTGAATATTTGCTTAACGTTTGAAGTTCTATTAGATTTAGTTTTTGAAATAGGATTTAGTGGAATGATATAATCATAAAATGAAACTTATTTTTCAACATCAAAAGACAATTGATTTAGATTTGAAAAATAATTAATTAAATTTAATTAGACAGACGCCTTTGAAAAAAAATTGGGGAAATCGCCATTTAAAAAATCTAAAAATCTAGAAAATGACAAAGTCCGACGGAATATAAACTCTAAGAGAATATGAAATTGAAGCTTTACAATTGATTTATTACGATTTATATACATATAATAATAAATTGATTCATAAATAAAAATGAAAACTAGACTAAACGAGTAAAACAAGTAACTATATTTCCTATTTCAAATATTAAAAGAAAAACATGAAGAGATAAAAAATTATAGAAAGTTTAGTTTAGGAGAAATCGGATGAGTTTTTTAGAGAAAATCTTATAGTCGTTAAAGTAATTAAGTGAGAAAATTAGGGTGCCTGTAATAAATGAAACAAGAATACCAAATAAAATCCTAATTCCCTAAGTTAAGTCTTCATAAAAAAAAAGTTCGGTTGAATTGAGAAAATACGAAACAATTCTCTTCTCAAATAAATTAACGTCCAAAAATTCCTGAAAATTATTTATTGATAAGAGAAATGAGGGCCCTATTTAAAGCTCTTTATTACTGCGTGATTTCACTTGTGTACTATATTTATATTAATTGTTATGTAGATCCCTACGAAAAAATAATCCATTTAGTGTTATTCCGAATTCAATGGTCCGACTTTAATTTTTGTTACTGTTAATAGGAGATGAAAAACATAGGGGTAATTTCATTATTGTGTTTAGTAGAGAAAAGACACACTCTTTCTACAGAAAAGTCGGTATCGTCATAAGCTGTGAACTACTCTATACGGTGTGGGTGTTATAAAATGGTTAAATTTTAATTGATAGTTTATGTACCCAGAAGATTCAAACAGGAAAGAAACTAGAGCTCAGTTTACGATCAAACGCACAAGAGAGAACAAAACAGTAATCCTTCAGAATATTTTAAACAAATTCAGAAACAAAACAAATGGACCACGAAAATAGTTCAACATATTTAATCACCACATTATTATTTGCTTATAAAATATTTATTATTAATTTTAAAACAATAAATATAAGTAAATACAGCATTTTATTAGCATTTTAACGTGTATTGTTTATTATTTGTTTTATTTTTATATTTATTTGTTTTCAAACAAATTTGTTGATTCACTTTAAAGTTACATTTTAATTTATAATCTCAAAAAGGAAAAGGTAATACTTTATAAATATTAAATTGTATAAATATCTACCTTCCTATTAATTACTAACATAACCGAAAATAGTTCAATTATGGCTTTCTTTGGAGTTAAAACTTTTATCCAAAAAAATCACAACGAAAAAATGAATTGTTTTAATCCCAAATATTACGAGTAATATATCCCCAACTACTTTGAATTGCTTGTAATTTCGGATTAAAATGGTTTCAACAACAATAATCTATCGAACAGCTTGTGTTCAACTTTAATATAAATAAATGGCATAAATCACAATAGTAACAAGATAACTAATTTAAATTCGTATTGAAATATTCCGTGCAAAGGATAAGAAGATTAATTGAGAACTTATTGCTCTATGAAACTGACTACAATATTTACACACTCACCTCTCTAACTCTTTACCAATTTAGTCTAAGTAGATTATGATTTGTTTAATGTTAACTTAATATGTAAATATTGTTAAATATTTTATAGAGTTTATTAAATATTTTATTATGTTAAAGCCATAATTAAATTAGAAAAGATTGAAGCTATTTGCATATCGGTAAATAAAGTTTTAACTTTTTAAATACAAGTGCGAGAAAAACGAATAGTCTTTACAATGGGGTGTTGGGTGTAACCAAGAATCAGACGATTTTAAATTGTAGATGTATGATGATACTAACTAAATAAACAGATAAACCATGTTTCAGTAAATTGATAACCTTAAACCAAAATCTTTTAAAATAAATTTAAAATAATATAATGTAAAACGGAATTAATTAGAAAGAAATAAAGACAAAACGATAAACATTCATTTCGTTTCTATTAACATTACAATATTATTAGGCACCAACAACTTTTACATATTTTGTATTTTATTTTTTCATACTTTTTATTTAATATTTATTTTAAACACCTCTTAAGTCCACTTAAATAGTTTAGCTTATTAAATTTTTGTCAATAAATGCACGTTTAAAAGTCAAATGCAACTGACGCATACAACATCACTCATACTACAAAATTCCCACATATATTCACTAATTAGTTTAATTATTATTAATTAATGAATGTGATTTATTATGTGAAACGTAAATTAGTTTTCCCAATTAGCGATGAGGCGATTTCAATATCCGTTAATCCAAAAAATACGCTAACAATTCCTAAAATCTACAATCATTAACTGTTTTTCCACGTTGGAAGCTGTGAATGCAACAGCTGACAAAAATCCGATTTGCATTCCGATATTCCATTACTTTCCTGCCTGATTAAATCGACACGTAAGTCTACTTATAAATATGAATTCAGATTCAAAATTGTTCACAATTTACTTTTGTACATTGAAACACAATGAAATTCACAGTTCTTTCCGCGTTGATGGTGCTTTTTATGGTAAGTATTTTACAACTGAAAATACTTACTTAATTTTGGTCTAATAAAGGGTAAATTAATATTTAGGTCCCTGCCTCTTATCAAAAACCACAAGATAGGATGCCGCAAATACCGAGACCAGATATGAGTCGAATTCCTGGTGGAAACTATGAAGAAATACCTCAATCCTATGTTGCAAATGCTTATGACATGGTGAGAGAGAAAAGGCTTGAGACGGACGATGTCACTATTAACGTATTTCCAGAGATGAGAATGAAAAGATCACCGAAAGGAACAGGCCGACTTCCAAATACAACTGGATAAATTATTTTTTTAAGCTCAATTTTGGTGAATAAACATAAATCGGTGTTATTAAATATACTTTTATTAAAAATTCAAATTTATATATAGTCAATTAAAAAAAATCAATACCGTCGACTATGGATAATTAAAATCTCGAGAAACTTTTAAAATATTTTGAATTATCGAGTTATTTATTATAATAATAAATAGATCGTGGATTGTGCCGTGTGATAATTATACCCATAAAGGTTCGAATTATCGAGAGTAGACTGTATTCTATTAGGGACATATCATAGAGATCCTATCCGAAAGACAAAATTTCAATTTAAAAATTAAATAACCTTTTTTTTGTATGGGATCGACACTTGGACCGCTAAATTTGTATGAAAGTATTTGAATCACAATGTAAAGAAAAAAATTATGAATATAAAAAATAATTTTTTCCGAAGTAGTATTGAATCAAAAATGAAACAAAACCAAATTTTCAGTTTTATATATTTTTTTTGTATTAAACATTGAGTTACTTCTCACAAATTTATTTGTGTTTTAACATATGTCTAGAAAAATTAGTTTTTCTTCCAAAAATCTTACTACAAATCGAGCATTTATAGGCTTTATTTTGGTCATGAAGTTTCATATGCATTTTCAGAATTCGAAGAGCCTTGAATTGCTTTTTGCAGATGACACAATGAAACTGTCTATCATTTGTATGGGTAGATAAATGATCATTTTTTTGGCTAAAGGTCTTAAAAGACTTGCTACACAGATTGCACTTGAATGGCCTTTCGCCGGTGTGTATTCTTAAATGAATTGTTAAATCGCCATTTTGATTAAAGGTTTTTCCACATATTTTGCAAAATGGCTTATTATTGGAATGAGATCGTACGTGAAGAGACAAACTACTAGCAGACGAATACTTTTTGTCACAATAGTTGCAATCGAAAACCTTATATACAAAATTGGAAAGGGAATCCAGTAAGGGTTGGTTTTTAATTTCAAACAAATCAATGGAAGAACAAATCATTTGATGTTGCATTTGGTTCTGGAACGTTTTGAATTTTCCACAAGCTTTCGTAACGCAGAGGTAATTCTAGAAATAGAAAAATATTAGTTTTTAATTGAAATATTGAAAATTGTTTACTTACTTTTCTGTGTTGAATATAAAAATGAATTTTTATATCTAAACCGTTAAAAAGGACGTCTCTGCATATCGAACATCTGTAATAGGACTCTAGTTCCAATTCTTCTTGGTCATGAACATTTTTATAATGTTCCATCAAGGATTCTAATGTACTCTCTATTTTATTACAAAGAGAACATTTAAATACGGAGTCTTGTTTGGGTTTTGATATACGACAGATTCGAGGAAGTACAAAATCATCTGGGAAGTATTTATTAGAATTTAAATTAACAACAAGCGATTTCAGTGCATTATATTTTGAACATTGACTTCTTATACAATTAAAATGGCTTATGAGAAGATTTGGATCCAATACAGTATAGAGGCACTCTGCACATGAATAAAATAGGGTGTTTTTTATAAAGTGACTGAAGACCAACTCGTGAATTTTATTATGTCTTTTAAAGGAACATTCATCATTAAATTTCTGAAAACATAATTTACAATTTTCTCCTTGGAATTTGTTAGACACCAATTCAACAATATCTTCATTGATATTTTCTTCAATTGAATGCCCTAAATATTTATCTTGAGATTTATTCTCTGGATTATTGTCATCTCCATCAATGACAATTACATCTTCTACTTCGCGAGAGGTAAATTCCGGATTCTGTTGGTCTTTGTTTTCGTTGAACTTTAAAATTATAAAGTCTTCATTGCTTTCATCTTTGAAAATGCCCTCCCTTTTGTTATCAGTAGATACTTCTTCTCTTTGAACATATTCTNGTTATTGTTATCTCCATCAATAACAATTACATCTTCTAATTCGCGAGAGGTAAATTCCGGATTCTGTTGGTCTTTGTTTTCGTTGAACTTTAAAATTATAAAGTCTTCATTGCTTTCATCTTTGAAAATGCCCTCCCTTTTGTTATCAGTAGATACTTCTTCTCTTTNATTATTGTCATCTCCATCAATGACAATTACATCTTCTACTTCGCGAGAGGTAAATTCCGGATTCTGTTGGTCTTTGTTTTCGTTGAACTTTAAAATTATAAAGTCTTCATTGCTTTCATCTTTGAAAATGCCCTCCCTTTTGTTATCAGTAGATACTTCTTCTCTTTGAACATATTCTTCTTCTTGCCCTGGAAGTTTTAAAATCGTTCTCAATAATTTTTGATTGTCTAAACTNTCTTTGTTTTCGTTGAACTTTAAAATTATAAAGTCTTCATTGCTTTCATCTTTGAAAATGCCCTCCCTTTTGTTATCAGTAGATACTTCTTCTCTTTGAACATATTCTTCTTCTTGCCCTGGAAGTTTTAAAATCGTTCTCAATAATTTTTGATTGTCTAAACTTTGGGCTTTGAAGGTATAAAATCTGTTCACGTCCAACTTGCATTCATTACAAATCCTCGTTGGTAAATCGTCATCTTGTTGAACCCTTATCCCCAACGATCTTTCCACTACAAAATTTAACTGCACTACGGCTCCATTCACAATTTCGAAGAGAAACAAACTCTTCAAATTTGGTTTTCCTTGAACCAGGCAAATGCGGCAAAGTTCGTCACGATTAATTTCCATTCCATATTCATTCCCGATAATGTCTTCTTC
>JXOV01005813.1:0-14947 GCA_001014945.1 Clogmia albipunctata
CAAGAAGATTACCTACAATTTAAATCAGTAAAGATATTAGACCGAGGGGTAATTATGTTAAGTAAAGATAATGAAAAACTGCACAGGGAGTTGAAGAAAAAGGTACCAATGGGGCTGATCCATCTTTACCAAAACTCAAAGGATTTGTATCGACTTTTAACTGATGTCGATAAAATATGCTCATCGATTTTTATGGAATATTATAAACATAATTAGGATAATGTTTAATTTTTTTNGATAATGAAAAACTGCACAGGGAGTTGAAGAAAAAGGTACCAATGGGGCTGATCCATCTTTACCAAAACTCAAAGGATTTGTATCGACTTTTAACTGATGTCGATAAAATATGCTCATCTATTTTTATGGAATATTATAATCATAATTAGGATAATATGTTTAATTTTTTTTATAATAAAATTATGTTAATTCAAATCTGTTCTCTCTCTTTTTTAATCACCGTTTGCCGTTATATTTAAATTATGAAATTCTGTTTTTAAATTTTGACATTTTGTTAATAAACAAAAATTCGAGAAGAAATGTCAGAGACATGTCAATATTTTTCTATGCATCCTGCTTATGCATGCTAATAATAGGCTTGGCGTGCGCGCTTAGAGTACTAAAAACTATGCTTGGCATGTGTCAAAATTTTCAAAAACTATGGTCTCATGTCTAAATAATTACGAGAGACTCTTTCACTCTAACTCCCATAAATTTAAGACTTTCCATCTTTTTCTTGCTCGCGACGTTCAATGGTCCCACTAAATTACGGAATACTTTCTCGCTCTTTGTCTCCCNGAGTACTAAAAACTATGCTTGGCATGTGTCAAAATTTTCAAAAACTATGGTCTCATGTCTAAATAATTACGAGAGACTCTTTCACTCTAACTCCCATAAATTTAAGACTTTCCATCTTTTTCTTGCTCGCGACGTTCAATGGTCCCACTAAATTACAGAGTACTTTCTCGCTCTTTGTCTCCTGTTCCTTTCTAACTAACTATATCAAATTTGATATGGGCTAACTTATATACTTAAACCGGAAAAATTTCGCCTAGATCAATTCATTCAGTCGTTTGCGAGTCTAACTTAAACTGATATCTTCTTAAACCGTCACCAACCCTACTTTTAAGCACGTTTTTGTGAAACTTTTTTAAAAGAAAAGGTAATTTTTAGGCTAAAAAGAGCATTTAGAAGTATCTCAAGGACCTCAAATAGTTATTTGTTAGTGTGGGAGGACTTGTGCGTGAAGTGGAAGTAGTTGGACAAGTAGTTTTGCTGTTGTGGGAAGAAGAGAAAAAAATTGTGCGAAGTTGGATTCTTGTGGTTTAGCAAAAAGAGAGGTGGAAAGGCAAGGCAAAGTATTATGGCGCGCAAAGTGCCGCCTTTATCTGAACAGGCCTCCATTAGCCAGAGAACGAAAGTACAGCTGAGCAAACATCCCAATTTGATTTTGGTACTTTTTTGGATTTAATGAAAAATTTTCTGCGCGAAATTTCGATTCCAAAGAAAATTTGACTTTGCGTTTTTCTAAAAATAATAAACTAGTTTCTCGGTCGTGTTGCTAATTGGTGTGTAGGGTTTACTGGACAGAGAGGGAGACACTTTTTCTGTTGGATTTGGAATCTTATAAAACCCTTGTTTACAAAAAATCGGTGAAAAAATAGAGATTTATATAGAATTTCACGCACACACTAAATCGCGCTTCAGAGTGTAGTGGTGCAAATCCACGTTTTTCTCAGTTTGTACAAATTCGTGTTTTTCACGTGCCCTCCACAGAACTGCTGCTCCTTTCAGGCTAATTTAGTCGGCTCTGGTGAGGCATTTCACTCTAGAATGGGCGCCCCTCGTCGACATGTCCTCTAAATTCGTCTTCGTCGCGCTCTTTTGGAGAGGAGGAGGCCATTATTGATTAACTGGTGTGTTTTATTTTTAGATATTCACAACAACAAAATAAAAGGAGCGACGGGAACTGGATCCGGCTCCTAAATAACCTGCATACAAGAGACAAAGAGAGAGCGAGCGAGTGTAGTCATGGAGAGCAATTACGGGATCGGGATAGCCAACCGCTACGAGCTGTTCTACGGCGAGGACGTGGACTTGGACGACGATGACCTGCCGCCAAAGCAGAAGCCGGTGGCTGCCAAGCAGCCCGCGCCAGCTCCGGTGGTCGGCCAGCAGCAGACCAAGAAGCTGAAGGGCGCCGAGAAGCCGGCTGCGGCTCCAGCGGTGGCCAAGCCAGCTGCCCAGAAGATTCTCAACGCCAAGGAGAACCTGAGCGACGCGAAGACCGGTGGTGAGAAGCAGGCTCGAGGACAGCCGCAGAAAGGAGGTGCGGGCGCCCCCAACACAGGCAAGGCTCCAGGTGCCCCAGGCAACAACAAAATGGGCGGCGGTGGCGCTGGAAACAAGGAGAACAAGCAGCAGAATGGCGAGCCGAGGAAACGAGACACTGGTAACAACCAGTCCAAGGGCAACTTTAACGCCAACAGCAGCGGTGGTGAGTTTCTCCTTTTCTCTCTTTACAGACTATTAGACCATTACAATTTAAAATATGTAGCGTCTTTTTATAATAACTACTCTATTCAGATTATTCCCTAGATCAATTTCTTTGATCTAAAAACCAGTCTATTGAAAATTCATAATTTTAAACTCCTTAACCCCTATTCTATAAAAACGAAAAAGAGTACTGTAGTCGTTTATTAGAAGTGATTTATTTCAAATGTATTTATGATACAATATATCTAGTTATTTTGCTTCTTTAAGCCAGTGTTTCAATTAATCGTGGCTCAGTTAAGCGGATTCGAACGTAATTTTAAACTCCCTAACCTCTATTTCATCAAAGTAAAAGATATACAGTAGATTTCGTTTATAATGACATAAAAGGGAAGTGATAAACACATCATACTAAGCGGATGTCATACAAATCATATTGTTTAAAATAAAACTCCTTTTTGACATAAGTATTTTAAGGAAACAATATATAGAGATATAATATATAAAAGCAAACATTTTGGTTAACAATTATGCAGCCTTTATTACTTCTTCGGAATGTTTCCCTCTTCCCTATTACTTTCGCATTGCTCATTAATTTTATTGTACTTTACGAAATTTTACTATAACTGGACACATTTGATTGAAAATCAGTCAGAATAACCGGATTGCCACTATAAGCGGAGTCATATTAAACTGATTTGACTGTACTATTAAGAATGAATCTCAATTATAACCTATAATATCCTTAATTCCAACAGAAGTGGAGCGCAAGCCCCGTCGAAACGACAACTTCCGCAACGGAACTGGTGGTGGTGGCCAGGGAGGTGGTGGCGGTGGTGGAGCGGACGGAGCTCCTAAGCGTCGCTTCAACAACGGCGAGGGTGGCGGCAACGCTGGAAACGGTGGTAACAACCGGGATCGTGTGAGGAAACGTGAGTTTGACCGTCAGAGCGGCTCGGACAGGACCGGAGTGAAGGCGGTGGACAAGCGCGAGGGTGGCGGCGCTCATAACTGGGGCAGCCACAAGCAGGACATCAACTACGCCCTGAACGAGACCAACGGAGCGGAATACGAGAACCACGACGACAGCAAGACCACTGACGAGAGCGCAAAGGAGGCGGGCTCGGGCGAGGAGAGCAAAGACAGTCCTCCTCAAGCTCCGGCTGCTAAGGAACTGACCCTGGATGAATACAAGGCATTGAAGGCGGCAAATCGAGCTAAATTGCAGACCTACAGTCTTCTCGGCGACGACCAACCCCAGCCCAACACTCCTCTGGCATCATCCCCGGAAGAAATCTCGGCCCAAGGCAACGCGGAACATCTTGACCAGCAGAACCAACAGCAGCACCAGCAGCGAGCCGGACGCCAGAAGCGATTCGTCGACGTCCAGTTCCAATTTGACGGAGGCAATCGGCGCACAGGAGGACGTGGAGGCGGTGGCGGAGGAGCGGGAGGACCTCGCGGCGACGGCGGCAACAGGAGACAACAGAGCGAGCGAAACACGGAACAGAACCAGGAACAAAACGGACAGCATAGCAACCAGAACAACCACTACCAAAACAACAGAGGGAATAATCGACGAAGCAACAACAACGAGGGCGGCGGCGGACAAGAAGGAGGAGACGGAAACAGGCGCAAGTTCAATCGGGTTAGTACAAGAATAAGTTTATGCTAAATTTTGTGTTTATTTTAGATTTAGAAGTTGGATATTTTTCCGGGAAGTATTTAATTTCATTTCAATCTCGAATATTTGTACTGAAATTTAAGCAGAATTGATAAAGTTTTATGTATTTTCCTAAATATTTATTTAATAATCAATTAAAGTTTCCATTTCATTTGATTTTATTTTTAAAATATTTGATATTTCAAATTTAGTTTCCTTTTAAAGATACTACAAAATTAGTTCAAACCATATTTGTTACTTTATTATTGGTTCGACTTAGTAGTTAATCGTGGTTTTTGCGGTCATCGAAAGACCATAGTCTCAAACTGAAAACATTGAAGCGATAAGAAAATCCGTTTTTATCAGTAAATGCAGAAATATGGTGTTAAAATGTGATTAGCATGTTATTAAATGGAAGATTAAGCTGAACTCAACTACTTTTGCTTATGAATATTGGTTTGTTGAAAAATTCTAATTGCAAATGAAATTATGCAACTTAGATACTTGAAATCAAATATAATAAATTTCCGTTTAAATTCCTGTAAACCTGGGAGGTCACAATCTCAAACAAAAGGTTTCGATATTTTAATGGCTATTTGTTTTTCAGTGTATTATTAGTTAATTAGTAACATCTAGACCAGTTGCAAACGGATACAGTCAATCTGTCCATTTTTTTCCATTTCTTAATTTGAGTCATTACCTTATAATTCTAGAAATTATTTGGGCAAAGTTATTGGTAAATAGTAACTTTATCGTTCCTGAAAAAGATTGACTATAGACACCTATATGAATTACGGCTACTTACACTATATGCAAGAGAAGGATAAAAGAAATAATTCTCTCTTTCACTTCGAAAAACGATCAGTTTTGGGTAAAAAATCTTGGCTAAAACACGATCTATAAGAATTATTAAACATACGAGTCTTCTTTCAAACACGCTCGTGACTTTAAAGGACGTCAGTGTTTTATAACGCCTTATCGACCTAGTTGTATAAATAACTATTAAAAGTTTATTTCTTTTATTAAAATTAAAATTTTCGTAATTTTCGAAGACTTTAAAATACTTATTTGTATTGGAATATTTCAGGATGACAACAATGGCGGAGGACGTAGAGGAGGAGGAGGTGAAGGTGGCGGCTTCAGAAGACGCTTCAACAACTTTGAACAGACACCGGCGGCTGCAGCTCCGCCGCGTGTCGACGATGTTAAGGATTTCCCATCACTCGGCTAAGTGCAGCCTACCAGCCGAAATCCCCCAAAAGAAAGAACACCCGCCATTTTCTGTCGTCCGAGAATAAAAAAAAGAAGAAGAGAGGAGGAAGAGTGAAAGGAGAGAATCAATTTAAAAATTATATTAATATAAAAGAGGAAGAGAAAGAGGAAAGGGAGAAAAACTAGAAGTTTTCAACTTGCATAAAAATACTATAAAGGAGAAAAGAACTACTAAAAGGAAGAAAATATTACATTTTAATATAATTACTACATACTATATACTACTATTATAAAAGTAAAGATCGGCTGATTCGGCTTGATACTTTGATTAAGCAAGAAAAAAAGGAAATAAACAAGGATAGAGCAACACAAACACATCCATATAGAGAGGAAGTCATAATTCATACACAAAACCGGCTCTTGCTCGTCGTTCTCGTGGAGTATAAAGGAGGAGAGAAGTGGGAAAGTGTGTAGTAAGAGCCAGGGCCGAGAAATTAATAGTAATTATTAATGAATAAAATGTATTTTCGATTATCGATGCATCAAAATGTAAGGATTAATAATAGGATTTATATAGAATGGCGGTCAAATGTATTTTTTGAGTTTTGAATTTTAATTTTTTTGATGATTTGAATTCTAAGGCGAAATGTTGTTGTTGGTGTGATTTTATACAGTTACACTCTACTACTGCTATACTAAATATTTCTATATATGATCACCAATAAAGGAGGTTTTTATCCCCCAGTTTCGACAAAAATAAAACGTGTGTTGTCATTACAGGAAAGGAAGTGCGTGGATTATGAATTGTGTTGCAGGAGGAGGTTGGAAAGAAGGCCATTATTTTAATATCAATTCAAATGTAGTGGAAATGGAAGAAATAGTTAGCTAGTTGGGACATTTAGAGTTGTTCTGGGTCAGAAATTTAGACCTCTCTCAAGCTTGGAATTGGAAAACACAAATAACTGGAAGAGATGAAAATTTTTAAAATTAAAAAATCCATTAAAAATTGGTTGCATTGTGTTTGACTCATTTTAATTTGTCTGATTTAATTAATTTAAAATTAAAAATAGTTTATTGTTTTTATCAATTATGAAAAAATATATTTCAGATAACAGAAATAAAATTTTAAGTATATTTTTATAGTAAATGAAAATGCCGAGTTTTGTACAATCTTAGAAAAGGATAAAATATTTCCAAAATCCTTAAGTTGATTTCAATATAAATTTGCTGGGTTTATGGCATCCACGGTTCTCTTTTTAGCGACGAGCCGCCGTTGCTTATGAAAAATACCACAGATTTTCAAAAGCATGCAGTGAGTGAGGATTTTTAACTGTCAAGTGACAATTCGTGTCTAAATTTTTTCGAGAGAGGCCATTTCGACGTTGACAAACTATTCGTCCCCCGAAACGAGCGCCCAAGTAAGTAACGAGTCCTGGGATTAACCTCGATTAAGTGTTGATTACGGTGGTCGCTTAAAAGATCTCGTAAATCTGGAATTTGAATCGTGTACCTGCGTGTGTGTGTGTGATTACGACCATCTTATGAAAATGGGTGCTCCGTCTCTGTCTCACCATTGATAAAAGTGCTCCGGAATATGATTAAGGAAATTCACCTGTGCCTGACCGAACATCATAATGGCCAGAGGAGATCTGCAATCCTGGCGAAACCGCCCATTAAGTGTGACGCCACTTATTTCATGCGGTAGCTGAAAAGTTCTTTAAAGGGAGGAAGAGAGAAGGATGATATGCCGATTTGGAAGATTTTCTCAAAGAAGAAAATACAGTGTGGAAAAGCCTAGACTAGAGGTTAAATAAGTGTGTGCTCTGCTATGACTTGTGCCGCTCCACGTTTTCGATAGTTTATTTTTAGGTCTGTGTTTTTAGTCCAGAAACGATAATTTTGAATTTCTTCTTCTGTCGTCTCTGGCGCGCGCCCCTCTTCTCCGCTGCTCTGATCCGAATCCATTCTCGTTAGAGACAGCAGAGACCCGTCCCGCCAATTATTATCGGCTAATAATATCAGAAATCGCAAGTCCAGCACGATGGACTGGCTCTGCTAATTACCGCCGTCATCGGCAGCGGGCACACAAATTCACAAAATTGTCGTCATCTTTGGGCGTGTTTGTGTATTCGTGCGGAGTGTGTTCTTTTCAGAAAATCGAAATTGCGCATTAGCCAGAAAAGTGAGTGAGGTGTGCTGGAAAACATTGGGAGTAGCCGTCGAGATCGTAATTAGTCATTTTCTGAAGGCAGCTTCTTTCATCCCGTAATTGCAATTTTTATTTGTTTCGGCTTTTTTGCCATAAATATAATGAACGAGAAATGAATGAATATATAGAGGAGAAAAAAGTGGGCTTTTGGAACGCAGTTTCTCTCACACTACGATACATAGTTGCCGGTTTGTGGTGTGTGGGTGTCAAACAGAAATATTTCCGCTCCTCTCTCAACACAGTACTGCTTTTTGTGTAATTTGGATATAGCGCAAAAAGTACATGGGAACGGTCTCGGTCTTCACGTCATCCATATGTCCACTATGTCTAGCTAATTCGGTGAAGAATGCAATTAAACTACGTCCATTGATACCGAGAGAGGGAGATTATTATTGTCAAGGTCATTTGATGGCCTTGTGAAGGACCTCAGCAACCAATTACCGTTCAATTAGGCAAGTTGCAGTTTATTTGTGATTCAATTTTAAACTGTAAACTGAAATTTTGCACGTTTTACGTGCTTTTTTACTCCTCTCTGCTCTTAATCGCGATATAGTGCTTATTTTTAGTTGGCCCCAAGAGAGATAGAGAGCGAGGAGAGTGTCTAGAGATTAATCCGTTTTATTGGAATTTTCACGAAATGATACTAAATTTAAACAAGTAACACACTGGACAAGTGTTAAATACCAACACCCAAGTACGATGATGATGATGAAAAGTACGACGCAATATTGATTCATTCATTTACGGTGGCAGCAAAGGCGATGGATGGAGAAAAGAGAGGGAATTTGCAGTTTGAAAATGTCGGTCGATTCTAATCGGGCGGCTGATGTATGTAAAACCGGTACCAATACACCAGTAGAACAAACATCATGCAAATAATAGACCAATGTCGGGCTTTGATTATTCTTTTTACATAATAGCAGCCAGCAGAGACGATGGATGGGGATGGTTGGAATAAAACGAAAATAGAGGCGAAACACGAGACGAGCTTTTGTGTTATCACGCGCATAAGTTGAAGACGATTTATTAGAGAAAATATGAAGAGGTGGGATAGAATGGGATTAAAAAATTGGAAGCTGTGCGCTATTTCAGCATCTAATGCGTATGTAGGTGCTTATCTCATTTGCAAAAGGGCTTTGAAAACTTTGACAATTTAAAACTCCAAGGAGAATCCTTTGTTTACCTTGATCGTAACGTCATTCGTTTTATAAATTCAGTCATTAAAGCACACACCACATGGCCATTCTGAATCACCATTGGCACCGCAAGTCTGGACTGAATTCTCTGTCACTAGTGCACTAGAACTAAAAGTGACACTTTTCTAATTCCAAGTATTTGTTGACAGTTTTATTGTTTGAACAATGGATAATTAAAATACATTAGATGTTTGCAAAACCTATAATACAAAGTAGATTGAAATTGTTGTTTCGAAAAGATTGCCCAATACAAAATAAGCCCCCGACTTTGGTGTCCTTCGAATTAACCGAGTGTATGTTAATTGAATTGTTTGCTTTTTGGATAGTAGTGTTGTATTTTTCTTTATTCAGGCGAGAAATTCGATCTATTTGAATATAGTTTGCTCTTATCGAGATTTTAAAGCAAGCAACAAAAAACATTAGTTTTAACGACAGTGCCACAAATAGACGCAAATTGTCAATTTTGTATAAACTAATTGTTTTTGGGAAACGATTGCTAAACGTGAGTGTATTTCCGCGAAGCGAATATTTGTATTCATAAGTGGGAGGAAATGGTGCTCAACTAATTTATTAGATAGATTAGTAGATGTGAAAAATCGGGATTTAAGATTTGCTAGAATGAAATGGAGAAAAATCGATAAGCTTAAAGTTTATTGCTAATGATGTGGGTGGTGTTTATTTTTCTTTATTAACTGATTGTTATAAAATCATTAGGACTCATTATACAATACGGTACCTAATGATGTTTTGAAATACAATTTATATTTAAATTGTGACCATTTAATGTGCAAACAAATGTAAATTAACGGTATACAAAGAAATTCGATTATATAAATATGGTTTTTGCCAATTTAAAATGAACGTTGTCGTGTTTTGAGGATTCTGAGCACGAATGATTATGGTAATTCTAAATGACACAATCAGCGTGAGTGATGATGTGATGAAGAGCTTCTTATGTATTTGAGTTGTCCCCGAATATATTAATTTAATTATTATTCACTACAATAACTTTTATAGTTAGATTAATTATTACTTGGGTCGGGATATTAATTTAAAATGTGGTTTTATGAAGATTGTTTTTTTTTTCTTTGAAATTCATTTAGGACAAAGGGAAATGATGCAATTTGTGTATAAAGTATTAACCTTGAATTAAGGATGGTGGAAGTAATATCGTAAGAAGAGATTTTATCATGCGAGACATGTACTTTGATGATAGCAGAGTCCAGGAAATGAATTTATGCTAATGTTACTTAAAGAGATATTACAGAATACATTGAAGTTAATGGGCCTGAAGTGGTTCTATTTTGATATCCCAGTTATTGATTTTGAGAAGGAAATCCTTAAATAAGCTCTGCAGTGTTGTATTAAATCTGCATCGGCCGCATTGTCTGGAAAAAATCGATTTATGCGTCCCCCAGTGCGCAATTTTGTTGCGTTTATAGACTTGAGAGGGAATGGATGGCATTATAAAATTTTAATTATTTCTATTTCAACCCTCGAGCACTAAAATGCAACAGAGGAGAGTTGAATAAAGGTCACAGTAATTTGTCCAAGGCACGTACATTGAAATTTATTATTGTTTTTATTCAAATTCACTCAATTATTAAGAAATCCTAATCAATTTATGTTAGAGTTTTACTATAATACAAATCATTAGTACTTGATATATTCAGTTTTAAACGTGATATGTTAAATTAAATTATTCTTGGATTGTATAAGGTACATTAAAATTTAATAGTTTTATTATAAGAGCAATTAGTCGAATAGAAATTATTATTGTTTGGGGTCAATCTTTTATAATCATTTTTGAAGTGGAATTGATTATGATTTGAAAAGGGATTTAGCAATAACGAAAACGGTCAACACGTGTAGGGTTTCCTAATAAGAATCCGTTTAGAATTCGAAATTAGAAGAGGAGATAAAAAGAGCACGAAGACGACTGTATTCTCGGCGAAGAGGAGGATTAAAACGGATATTGTTTTTTTTTCTTCCTTGGATCGGAAAAGGAAAGTGGATTCGTCGGCTAACGATTTTCGGAACTGGCGAAAGCTAAAAGCGCTTGTGTGTTGATATATTTATAGTATCATTTTAATCTATTGGTGTGTATGTGCGTGTACGGAAATTTGTCATCAGACAAGGTGATGCATTTGTGTGTGAAGTTTATTGAAATGTGAATATGTATTGATAAAAAAGTTGGTTAGGGAGCACCACACGACGGTAATGATCCACCATCCATCCATGTTTTGATGAGTGGAAAATGTGGGTAAGGGCGACCACACCTCAAAACATTGAATATTTGTGGGTTTTTATCAAAAGTTTATTTTAAGCATAAATTGAGTTCCCGGGATTCAGTGTCTGGAAATTTATTGAGATTAAATTTACAAATTGTGTATCGCCGGAAGGTAGCAAATTCCGTTTTGAATGTCTAAAATGAGAGAAAATTGGCTATTTTTAATTAAAGGCCATTTATTTTAATGATTTGTTTCTTGCTTCAAATTAGGATTTTGTAGAAGTAGACTTTTGTTAAAAAATTTGATGAACAGTATTTAGATTCGATTTAATTTGGTAAAAAGAGCCATTTTGAAGCCATGGATTTTTGCTAGATCGTTTAGAGTAGACCTAAATCAAGTTGATTGTCCTATCTCGATTTCAAACAAATAAGATTATGGATTGTGTATTGAGTAACACTGATAACGGGTGCTACTGATTGTGAAAATGTAGCATAGAAGATGACTAATTCAAGAGGTAATGCGGTCGTTTTAGAAGTTGTTCAAAGGCAAGTGGACAAATATCCTACCAATTGAGTGTGAGAAACATTTGTTAACATGGTAGTTCGTTACTGAAGTCTCGTTTATTCAATGTGCCAAAGTCAATTTGGTGGATGACTTTTTTGCGTATACGTTCAATCAGCAATAGAAATTGTTATTTACTAAATGACAGTAACGAAGTATATGGAAATTGTGTATTGAATGGAATGTTGTGTGGCCCACCAATTTCAATTACAGCTTTGGTTTTGTTAAATTGTTGGCGGAGCCAAAGATGACGACAGAGCCCGGTTATAACAAACAGTATAGAATGTCATCCAAGAGGAAATCGATAAAAGCTATGAATTGATTTTCATAAAATGTGGCGTAGATCACAATAGGAATGAAATTTCTAGTGTCAATATTATAATAGAAAAAGTGGACTGAGAGAGTTATCAGCTTTATAATATATAATCTATTGTGTGTTGAGATACAGTAATATATGACACATAGGAATGTATTTCCGGAATAGAAATGAGCAAAATGAAAAGAAAGAAATGAGTGGGTCAGTTCATTAGAATTTGAATGAATATAATAGCCGGTTGTAATTGAATATGAAGCACTCTATACTGCTTTTCGCTCCCTCTTTCTCTGTATTCTCGAATTTAGAGTTCTTTTATTGTGCATGTCTGGCTGGCTGGCTGGTAGAGAACGAAAATAAGTAGCAAAAGTAGTTTAATTGGTACGAAAAACTTGACATGGAATGCAATTTTGAGGACATTGACACGAGACGAAAGAATTGCATAAGAAGGAATATGACTATGGGACGCGCATTGGCAGAAGTTGCAAAGAGAGCAGTAGTTCACAGCATGGAAAGGAGCATCTCGATAATGTGCCAGACATGGAGTTTAATTTCTTTCTTTTCTTATCGTTGAATAATGGTGTCTATTAAAGTGTTTGTGTTAACGAAATACATCTACTTTAGGCAAATAAATCATCGGATAATGTAAGATCTTATTTGAATTGATTTTAAAAATATTTTACATAATTTTAATAGGCATTTTCCATTATGTTTTTCACATTGTTTTAGACTTACAATAAGAACAAATTAGAATTGTTTTTGGGAAGAGATTTGTCTTTGCTCTAGGTATTTATGTTTCTCTGGGCTCTTCAGCAAACTTTTGGTTGAGGCCAATTTATGAGAAAAGTTGTGATTTATAAATATTTTAGGAGAATGGAAGACTTCACAGGACTAATGGAATTGGTTGCTTGGTGTTGAGTGAGTGGTATATAATTTCTGGAAGCTAAATATTTTTGTCGTTTATTAATAGAAAAAGAAGCCAAAATGAACAAGGATCTTTATAAGTCATTAACCACAAAAAGGGCACAAAATCGATTTGATATTTGTAGACTAGATTATATAAGTTTGTGAGGGAGTGTGCTGATGTCTGAATAAATATCCAAAAACATCTTGTACAAGTGTCTTTTTCATCGATAATTTTACATATGATTTTGGCAAAGCGACAAATAATTGGAATTGTGTACGCATCAGTATAGATAAATATGATGAAATGTTTTACGGGTATAGTGTAAAGTAAAAAATAAAATAGATATGGAGTCATCGTTATTTCAGAACTCTGAAACGTATACGATTGGAATTTGGAATCTGTTGATGGTTGTTAACCGAAATGATGATATTAAAGTAAATAGATGAGTGTATTTATTATTAAAATTAAATGGGTTTTTCATTTTGCAAATGTATTTGAGCATAATCAATATGATTCATAGATTAGTTACTCTAAGTTGGATCCTGTTTTAAAAATTTCACTGCGGGAAAATTTCTAATTTATAGACAATGATGATTCAATAGTTGAGCCTTGACAAGGTTTCTGTTATCATGTGGCGAAGCTAAAATTAAGCGGAAACATAATTGGATAGTCTTACCCCGAAAGTGTTTCTCGATGGTCAATAGAACCGTAAAATTGGTGTTTAATTTTTAATGGATCAATTATTATGAGTATTGTTTTGTTGTGTTTCGGTTTAGGTTAATTGAATTCGTGCGCTCTGGATGGTTGTAGAAATTATGATATTGTTCAGCGGGCTTTAATAATCTGATTGATGTCATCGGTGCACGATCGACGACTAGGACTAGACAGAAAGAAAGGAAAATAGACAAATAGAATTTGGACTATATAAAATCAAGTAATTTTCCAGTAGTCACGAGAGTGGTAAGAGGTGGTGAGAAAATGTGTAACTGTGGATTTGTGTTGAGGAGTAGTACAGTCAGTCGTCGTCGCAGTCTTCATTGTCGTTTTCGTCCTCCTGAAAATACGATTTTCGTGTGACTATGAGTTCTATATTTAAACTAAAGATACGGACCGACTCTCCACGTTACTATATACCAATAATGATATTAATATTGGAAAGGAAAGGTGGTGTTGGTGACTACTGAATCGCGTTGGAAAATAGCGGTTGCTGGGGACAACACACTCCAAATCACTTCTCTGCCTGCCTGCCCGCCTCCGCTCTCTCGCTGTACCTTTAGTTAACAGCAGCGGCTCACCGTTTGCTCTTGTGTAGTGTCGACAAGAGAGATAGAGTGCGACGACGCGGTATTTTCATGCCTTTAGCAATTTCTTGGGATAGATCTTGGTTCAATCATTGGGTGATAATAGTAAATGGTAGACGTGGGGGTTTGGGATGGAGAAAAATGATAAAGGAGGTGGTGGTGATGATGTAAATGAGTCCACATTGTTTGTGGCAAGAATAGGCAAGAGAATACCAAAAGACGCCATTGTGGCTGACAAAGATGTATTATTAATTGTCTTAAGTGTTTATAATATAAATAGATTTTTCTTGACAAGTATTATAAACAAATTCGAGAGCTTTTCGCTGAGGGGATTGTCTCAAGCTTCGAAGTACCAAAAGAGAGAGGCGAAGGTTGAAAGGATATTATATCACAATGTATGTTTGTATGTATTTAAAGGAAAAAAAGAGAGGAGGATGATATGGCGAGAATCGGAGAGTTGGAGAATTCAATTATTATTATTGTTTGTTGCTATGTGTAATATTGGGGTTGATGGATGAGCTTGGGTGGATTCTGGGATGAGGAAAAGACTGTATGCAAGCATGGTGGTATACTGTAGAAATCGCTGCTCTTTCGCCAACCCCCTTAAAATACCACCCACTGAATTGTGACGGTGGTAGTAGCGCTGAGCTGGTAGAGAATTGGCTCCGCAAGGCAGTTACTGGCAGCCTCGTATTGTCGGTTAGTTAGAACTCGGCATCAAAGCGCGGTGTAATGGTTGAAAAGGAGCTTAAGCCTTTGAAAATTAGTAGTTGTTAGTTTAATTGTTAGTTTTGGGTGTGTATTGAAATTTGATATGTAATTAAGATTTTCTTTCAATGACCGACCCCGGTTTAATATAACAAG
>JXOV01005813.1:15081-31513 GCA_001014945.1 Clogmia albipunctata
CCGACCCCGGTTTAATATAACAAGGATTTGAATTGATGGGCTGTGAATGCGGCAAAAGGCTCAGCTCAACTTCTAATGGATGAGAGATCATAGGGAAGAGACAAAATATAAAAGAGATTTTCCGAGTATGGGAACGAACCAACAATACGCTAATCGGGAGTGGTAATTTATAACCACCAGAATTTGGATGAAATGTATTTGATTCGGTTGTGGTATGTGACTTTCCTCGTGGATTAACAAGCAGGGATTTTATGATGTGTCATTACTAGTTATTTCATCTGGTTTTAAATGGTTGTGTGATAAAGTTGGACAAAATTGCGCATTAATGGACTGATTACATAATTTATGTAATGGCCTGAAAGCAGTAGGAGCCAGTATTTAATAATGCTGCAATATAGTGGAATTTTATGTATGATGGCCGTACGTACATTCGTGAATGTATTGGTCCGTGAGTTGAGCAGAATTTGTAGAACACACAAAACAATATAAAAAGAACCGACTATAATAGCAGCACCAGGCAGCGTTGGTTCGACTTTAAATTGACCATTATTCAGAATGTGCAATTGTTATGTGTGTTCTCTCCTCTTGTGTCTGTAATGGGCCAGCCATACTGCTCTGCTGCTGTTTTTTCTTGCCTCATCACTGATTCTGACAGTGGTGTGCTGCTGTGTGTTTGAGCAATGATTGTGCGCTCCTGAAATTGCTATGGAAACCCAAAAAGACGACCGACGTTGATGATAAATTGGAAGTGGAGAATAAATCAGACACAAGGCGCCTCCGTTGGAACATCAGCATTTCATTACACAATATATTTTCAATCAGTTTCCACTGTCCCTTTTCTACAATACATAGTTTGTATGATAATTGTTTCGCCGAACTATGAGTTTTCTAATTAAAGTGCAATATTTGGCCAGAGTATAAATTGGTTACACGTTTCACTGAACAAGCACGAGAAAAAGTTGTGATTACAGTAAAAGTTGATGTAATTGGTTTTTGTTTCTAGAATCGGTCTGTTCGGTATTGGTTGTTGGTGGCATTGTAGAAATTTACAGTTCCCTTTTGAAGCACATGACACGCCCAATTATGTGTATATTGAAAAAGCAAGTTGAAGGACAACTCAATGCAGAAAAAGACAATGTTTGTAGAGTAATTTGATAAGGAACTTTATAAATTGTTTCTCTGACTGTCCGAAGGAGTTTTGTCATTATATAAAAGGGAGGTTTTTCAATAGAAGAAAATGAAATTGATTTCGCAGAAAATATTGTGATTTTTTTTATTCATATTAATGTTGAAGGAGTAACAATTTGCGTGATAAAGCGACGTTCAGAATGTCACTGCCTGAATCACCTTTGCTAGTTGTCCTTTTTTGTGTTTCATGTTTATGGAAGTTAAGTTTTAGGGTTATTTTCCACGTTGCCTTGGTTTCTCTTGTTGAATTATTGTATTCATAAATTAAAGTTGTTTAAACATTTGTCCAAAACTACGGACATATACCGGTTTAGTATCTAAGTACAAAATTCCTTAATTAATTTTAGTTGAAATTATTATTAATTATAAGTTGAGTGTAAAGATAAGGGTAATTAATATTAGAATGTTTTGAATTGTATCACATTTAATGGTCGGATTTTGGCTTTTAAAATTAAAAGGGAATAAAGGTTTTCTCCGTTTTTATAGCTCTAAAGTCTCTCGTTGAATAAAACATCAATCATTTTGTTGTGAAAGAGGAAGAAAGGGAAATTTAAGCACAAAAACAAATCCCATTTGAAATTTGCGTAATTGAATGGCTGGGTATAAATGATCAAAAACGGTCAACATCAACATTTTTTACGTTTACCGAGAGACTGGAACATTAAAAATGATTATATATAAATAACATTGTGTAAAATTCTAATCGGTTTCTTTTTCTCCTGTTTTAGCGGTCTCTGTACGCTGACTGAATCTTAACAAATTGGGAAATTTGTTGCGTCGCACCACTCTATATACACACAAGTAATTTACTTATTTTCGGGTTCTGTAAAACCTAAAACAACTACATCAAAATGTCGACTGTTGATAAAGAGGAATTGGTCCAAAAGGCAAAATTAGCCGAACAGTCTGAAAGGTAAGCCTGATATCTTTTTATATTATATTTGCTTTAAATGGAGAGATATTCCCGAAAAATTACATTAATGGACAAAATTATATTTCCTTTAGGTACGATGATATGGCGCAGGCCATGAAATCTGTCACAGAAACGGGGGTAGAATTATCAAATGAAGAACGAAACCTCCTGTCTGTCGCCTATAAAAACGTTGTTGGAGCCCGCAGGTAATTAGAGAAATATATTTGTATATTAAAGAGTGATTCAGGATTAAAAAGTTTAACCGCTAATGGCGGTGTTTAATGGTAATGTTTTAGATCCTCGTGGAGGGTAATTTCTTCAATTGAACAAAAAACCGAAGCATCATCAAAAAAACAACAGCTCGCCAGAGAGTACAGAGAACGTGTGGAGAAGGAACTTAGGGAAATATGCTATGAAGTTTTGGTAAGTCCTGTTTAGTTGTAAATGTTAGAATTAGATTTAATGTACAATTTATTTGTTATTGACTATTATCATCTATTTAAATTATCCGACACAGACAGGTTCACGTTCGAAAAAGATAACAAATACTTAGCTGCCATTAAGAAATGGATACTTAATGAACGCTAAAAGTAATTGGTTTTTTTTCGAAAGGTGTGTGTTTTGTTTCTGTGGCCAAAACCCTGTTAATTAATGAGACTCGTAACTAATAATAACTCGTAGACTTGCTATTCAATTGAAAAAGCGAAAAATTGACAAAAGGATAAATTCGGTATTTAATAACTTTGACTTCGGAAAACCACACTAGGTTAGACTTAGGTCCTAGATCAATAATTGTTGTTGTGTCATTGAGAGAGAGATTTAGGAACGATATTTAATATGGCTTTAATAAATACAATAAGCCGAATATAATAAAACCTTCAAATATAGCTCATAGTTGGGCACAACAACTTATGCTCTCATAAAATTTCATATAAACCAAGTCTTTAAATAAATAGTGAGAATTCGCGACATAATGGCCTAAACAATTAAAGAAGAGTACTAAAAGAGGAAATGGGTTCGCGAAATGTCTTTTACATTAAAATGAAATGACTGTTTTGCTGTGGTTAGGATTAAATGAGATTTACAGATAAACAGAGCGCACCGAGATATCTGGAGGCATCACAATGTGTGGTTGATTTGACTGTTCAAATACCAAGAAGACTTTAACTTTTACACGAGGCTGGAGGATATACGAATGTGCCATAGATAAGGATTTATGATTAGGTGACTAATTAATTGTGAATGGGAGGAATGAGCGATATGGAAATTAAAAGTGACAGATTTTGTAATTACTTATTAATTTGAGTGAGTTTGTGTTTGCGAAGCCTGATCAATGTCAGCCCTGAGTAAATAATGAGATATAATTGGCAATGGCATTAACCTTCATTGTTTGGCCTGACGTATTGTCAATTGGTTTTAATATCAATTCCCCTGTAGTTTTAGAACAATTTTAGAATCGAAGGTATCAAATACTAAATAGCACCTTTCACTTTTTAACCTACTTTAATATTCCAGTCAAATTAGGTTATTACGCCTTTTACACAATTTACGCAAATGGAGACTCGGATAATTCAATTTTTGTTTGATAATGAATCTTGTTCTTGACAAGTGTAAAAAGGCGGATGAACGATTCAAATAAGTCTTCTTTTTTTTAATAAACAGAATTATACTGAGAGCATCAGGTAATGTCAAACGTTGCGTTGTGGAACAAATTTAATAAGAATTGTCATTCTATTTAATATTGCAAGATAATAGGATCAGGACTAAATATTAGATTCAGTTTTTTTCTTCTTCAGAAAATGAATTCAATTTTCCTAATTAAAATTTAGAAAAAAAGTTAATGATTAGAAATTGGGGAATTTATTTGTTGAAATGGAATGAAATATGTAATTAAAAGTTATAATTTGTAGAAGAGGCCTAAATGGTTACTGAATTATTCAATAATTTGATGACTGTAATAATAACAATTTAACCGTCTCCTTTTTTATGTACTACTTTTCATTGGAATTATTGATGTCTCTTGTCCGGTATTCCCTCTTTAAACCATAGAATCGGGATTGATTTCCAATTTCCATAATTATTGGTTTATTTATCCGTTTCTTGGCCTTTCTCTGTATTTTTCGATTAGTCTAATGTCGTTTTATTATAAGTGTGATGTTGGGGACGAGCACGCCTAACGCCAGAGGACGGATCAAGAATTGGCAATGATATGAAACTTGTTTTTATGTTTAGTGTTTTATTGGGATGGTCGCGTTGAAACGACAATATGGGACGCGCGACATTGGACGAGGTTGGTTAATTTTGGGTGGGGTGGTGGATTGGAAAAGGGGAAAAAGTACATGCCTCCTCTTCTGGGCCATCATTAAAAAATCATTATTGACATTTTTGCTTGTCCTTCGCCACCAGTACAAGTCTTGTGGGTTTGCACAGATTTATACATTTCCCGTTTATGGTGGAATAGACGAGGGTGTATTTATTTATAGCCCCAAACACGGAGCAGATCGCAACTTTGTGTGGTGTTGTGTTGAAAAGAGGAAAAGGGGTTTGTGATTGCCCATGTATGGGTATGGGAAATAATTGAACACAGACTCGAGCTTTGAAAAAGACATTTATTAATTCCTCATTGAACACGTTTGCCATGGTTCCGGGGAGGGACGATGATTATGCGATTTAGATTTAAAGTGAAGGCCATTTCGTCACGACATTCTTACTTTTTTTTTGAAATTGGAAGAGACTTCTTGATAAATAAAAGAATAAGACTTTGATTATAGATGATTGGCTAATGAAATTTGTTTGATTTTCTAACTTGCAGGGTCTCCTTGATAAATACTTAATACCCAAGGCCAGTAATCCGGAGAGCAAAGTATTTTACTTAAAGATGAAGGGAGATTACTACAGATATTTGGCCGAGGTGGCCACAGGAGATACCCGCAACAGTAAGTGTGTTTGCTGTGTTAGGGGGTGAAAGATGATATGGAATAAGGAAATTTGCTGATTATATTGAAATATTGACAGAACCCAATGTTTTCAATTCAAAGCAGATTTCGTTCTATTCAGCTTTTCTCCCTAATCAGTTTTTATATATTCTATTTTTTGAGATGGAATCTTAAGAGTTGTACTTTTTGTTTCACGGTTTAAAAAGGTTAAGATTTATTAGTTATATACATATTTAAAATATTTTTTCTGAAAAAAGTGTTATTTGTTTAAATATAGATTTTTTTAAAAATTAATCAAAAAGTGAAATTGTTATAGATTCCGTTAAGTAAGTGTGTACTGCCTTTTATACCCCACTAACCTTAAATTGCCAATTATTCCCCTCGTCATTTTAATGTAGCCGTCGTGGATGATTCCCAAGCTGCATACCAAGATGCCTTCGAAATCAGTAAGGGCAAAATGCAGCCAACACATCCGATCCGATTGGGTCTCGCGCTAAACTTCTCAGTCTTCTACTACGAGATTTTAAATTCTCCGGACAAAGCTTGCCAGTTGGCCAAACAGGTTAATACCACTTGAATCAATATTTATTTTAAAAGCATACAACTTTACGACGATGAAAATTTAAAATACAAACAAAATCTGTACAAGGAGATAAATATTTAAAAACAGAAAAAGAACAGGAGATAATGAAGAGTGTTTATATAAAAGAGCTTTATTGGGACTCGATTTGAAAGCAGAATTCCACGAATTGTTCTCACTTGAATATCCTGCCATTAATTTCACAATCTTAACTAATTAATTAAAAACCATCCTTTTGTTAAAAGGACTTTTTGTTATGTGTAATGTGTGATTTAATTGCTTAAATAATATAGAGAGTGAGAAGGAGAAAAGACGGATGATAAAACTAAAACGTAAGGGCATGTATTGAGTGATGATGATGTCTAAAACTAATTTAGCTCTTGTCAATCTATATTTTTGTTTGTTCAGTCTCTCCATCATTATCTCTATCTATTCATGTAGGTGTCATTGAGGACTCGCAAAAGTCGTACCAAGAGGCATTCGATATTGCTCGATCGAAAATGCAGCCCACTCATCCGATCCGCTTAGGGCTCGCCCTCAACTTTTCGGTCTTCTATTACGAAATTATCAATTCACCGGCTCGAGCTTGTCACCTTGCCAAACAGGTTCGGGTGGAAAATAGTGAACAGAGATATGTAGCCTGTGTATATAGTGTCTCGTGGTGTTAATTATGCAGCTGCTGTTATTTTGTCCCAATGATTAACATTTCAATGTGCTCCAACAATAAGCGGTCCCTTTGGGGCCTTTTGTCTGTTTAATGATTTGGAATAACCTCTCCTTGTTAGTGCTGATAATTGGACGCCAATTAATGGATTGTCCTTTCAATGGTATGTCTAATGAGAACTAATAAAACTAAAACGAACTGATGCTACTTCTGCTGCTGCTGGAAATGTTTTGATAGATTTATAATTTCTTTTCGATTTGCTATTCTAAACACTAATCAATATTTACCATCAATAAATTGGATTATAATTGAAAAGTAGTTACTGTACAGAGAGAACGTTTGTATGAAATTTTCATTGTTTGTCGGAAAGCGAGCGCGCTCTCTCTCTCCTTGATTTGGCACTATATTTAATTGGTGTTGTGTATTTTAAAACACCGGACGGATGATGCTAAATCAAGGGGAAGGTTTTGTGCTAATTTTTATATAATGAAATGTTCAAGGGCACCACGTTCTAATTATATCTTGTGTGTTTCGATAATTCAGGCATTCGATGACGCGATAGCCGAGCTGGATACGCTGAACGAGGACTCGTATAAGGATTCCACGCTGATAATGCAACTCCTGCGAGACAACCTGACCCTGTGGACGTCAGACACGCAAGGGGACGGAGATGAGCCGCAAGAGGGTGGCGATAATTAACCAAACCACATTAGTAACAACAGCAACAACAAACTCCCATAGTCCTGCGACATCTAAAATGTATAACAAAACAAAATCGAGAACAAAAGCAGCAAAAGAAGAACAGCAGAACAAAACAGTAGTGTTGGATTAAACAACAGCAGAACCCGACCAAATAAATAACTACTAAAAATGAGAAAAAACAGAAAGCTACCATCGTCGACAATTAAAAAAAAAGAAGAAATCGAAAGCCAATCCAAAATCTACTTGTGTGTATCATCATCTCTTGCGAAGAAGGAAGATTATATAAATGAGGAAAGGGATTTAAAAACGGAGGAGGAAAAGGAGAATAAAACGTGAAATGAGCCTGTTGTAACACTTGATATCAATTTATTAATTTTTTTTGGTAACCAACAATAGAGGAAAATTTTCATGAGTCATCTAATATTATTACTACTGTCGTTGATAAGGAGAGAAAAGGAGAGCCAATGGCAGGAGAAATTAGATGGAATAATGATATCTTTTAAGAAATCTACACTCTAATAATTGTATTGGATCGAGAACACTTTTGTTGAAAAAAGAGACAAAATTGGAAATTACATTTAATATTTGCCACACAATCCGTATCGGAGAGGAAGCTTTTTAAATTGATCACCGGTGTGTGTTTAATTTTTCCGTTGATATTGTTATTTAATTAGTATCAGAGAAGAAGAAATTTAGTGTCGTAACCTCTGTTCGATTGATTCGGAAAAGGTTATACACAATAATAATAAAAGGAAAGCAAGCTACATCTGAATGAATATAAAAAGAGAGAAATAATAAATTACGAGAGGCTCAAAATATAGAACAGAAGCAGCATCAGCGAAACGGAAAAAGGCGAAAATAAAAATAGAGACAAATGAAGTGTGTTTGATGTTTCCCCTATTTGATCATCATATATTTAAAGCAAAAAAAAATACTACTTATTATATTAAACTCATCAGTTGAGAGAGAAATGTTTTTGACGTGAGTTGGATATATAAGAGGAGAATCGGAGATAAATTTTTCAAGTATGTTGTCATCATCATCCAAAAAATTTGTTGAGAATGAATAAGTGATGTGAGAAGATTAAGAAGACCCCTCAATTTGTTGTCAAAATGTCGTCATCATCCGTAAAATGTATTTTTAACAAAAAAATATATAACAAAACACATGTTAGAAAGCCATCATCATCGTCGAAAAGGATGAGAAAGAGAGCGAGCAGGCAGCAGCAGAAGAAGAATAACAACGTTTTTTAAAGCCGTAAAAATTATTCATAAAATAAACACTCAACAGCATCCAAATAAAAAAAATTGAATCATGGTCAGAATAATTAATATTAATATTGATTATTAAACTAAATAAAAAGTAAATTTTAATTGTCATCCGACGATACATTTTTCTCATTCTTCAGTTTACATTTTGTTAATAATATAGTTTATTACAACAACAAAAAAGCGAAAGAGAATTATTTTTAATAGATTTATTATTTGAATACATTTTGTTGTGTATATTGTAAAGAGGATTAAAGATTGAAGACGTTTTTATTTTGGAAATTGTTCATTTTTGTACAATTGATTATTACGATTTCATCATTCAAAGTGTAGTATTGCAATTTGAGAAATATCTAATTCAAACTACTGATATTGATTTCCTTTTTGTATCGTTTATTTGAATTATTCCGGAAATGGGAAATAAATCTTTTTGTTACAACAACCATATTGAAAGTAATGTTTAAAAAAGAACAAAAACTAAGCGATTATGTACAATAAATTGTCTGCATTTGTTTACCACAAGTATACATTTATTATTACTATTTTATAATGATTGCGGTAAAGTAAAATCAACGTGTTTACCAGAAAAAATACTAATTAGTGAGAAATAGCGGTTTCTTTGGATAGGTGCAACAGGTTCTTTTTCATGGCTCCTTCAGTTTTATTTTTCAATTATTTTCCATCTTCGAATTTTGTAACTTCGATCCCTATTTGTAATTACACCACTTAATCCACCTCCCTCCCCCCTGTATCAACAAGGAAACTTCTCCATTTGTCCATCGTATGTATGGTGTTCTTCTATAATGTTACTACAAGTCAACTACTAACCCGATTAAATAAAAGTTGTCCATCTCACACAAATTCCATCAAGACTCCATTATTTAATTGTATCACAAGAAGTTAAATGTATGTATGTGAGTGTGTCCTTTTTCATAAAGATAACACAAACAAATAATGTTTGCATTTATGAGATCTAAACATGGAAACTATATTATAAAAGAAAGAAGTAGAGGAGGGAACAAAGAAAAAAGTAAATTGAGAAGAGAGCTGCGCCAATGATTAGAGATTCTAATTCTATTTAATATATATATAGTTCAATTGACGGTTAATTTGTTTGTTTCATTGTGTACTTTTTTATTATAAACCAAGTGAAGAAAAGTATATATTATTAAATATGTATTGTGTCATCAATCAAACACAATAATCATCGATAAATTTGCATGCAGAAAATGATTGATCTGCCTAAATTTGGAGATCTTTTAACAACTTAATAATATACGAAATTTTTACATCATGTAGGCTTAGTGAGAGGTAAATTACAGGGCTTCAATGCGCCATCTGCCCTAGTAAAAAAAAATTAAGTCACGCGTGTTAAAAGTTTTTCTTTTTAAAATCAGAATATAAAATTCTTCCAAATATTTTTAATTTCTCGATATAATAACGGCATTTTTACCCAATGCAGGCTATTAAATTCCAATTTTGAAGCGCACATCTAGTTCGATATTGTTTCTGTTAAATAATTTTTTGAAGAAAAAAATGGAAAATATGAAAACTAATACAACAAATTGTTTATGTAATAATTGGAATGGAATCATCTTATTCCATTGAACATTTATAAATGTATATTAAAATAATTTCATTTCCAAAAAATACTGGGATACTATTGAATTTATAATTATATTTCTATAACGTACAGGATAGGGAGGAGAGGTAATAATGGAAATAATGATTAAATCCATCTAATTCCAAGAGAAAAATTAGATTGCTAAAATTAAATTGTTTATTACAGAATTCGGAATGATATTGAATTTTTTTTTGAATATACCAAAAAGGAATTTGCAAATAAAGATGAATGGTCAAAACATAAAAAATAGTTATTTCTCTATTTGTTACTTGTTTTTATGGATATCAATCAATATTCATTTTGGTTAGTTTTATTTAATTTATTTTTAAATAAGTTAATAAAAAAATACATAGGAAAAATCCTTGTGTGATTAGGTGGGCGGCACCAATCACTACAAGGAATCACGATGGTTCATCGGTTAAGAATCACTTATAAGGATGAGAGCTATGAGTCATTTATGGGTTGTTCGGTCCAATCTTAGATACATAATGCTTTTTAGAAAGGTGTCTTCGATTTATATTTTAATTAATATCTCGAATCACAGTTCTTTATGATATAGTCAACTTTCCATAATTCAAATCGTTCTTAATTCGAACCTCTCGGTAATTCGAAGTATTCCCGAGAACATTTAATATTTCAAACAACTCTACAATTATTAGTATTTTAACAGTATCGATTGGACCATAATACAAAGTCTTTTGCAGGTAATTGAAAAAGGCGCCACAAATTTAAATTTATATAAATAGTGTTTCAAACTTTTTCGACATTTGGGTTTTAGAGGCCGGTTGAGAATTTATAAAGAAAAGCATGATGATGTTGTGTTCTCCCGGATTAGTTTGGAATTAGTTATTTATAGAAGGAGGCGACGATCTCCAGGTTAGCATCAGGTCATCGACGTGCTCACCGATTCTTCCTACCCGTTTTCCAATTGCATTGAAGTTGTGCAAAATTCTCCCGATGGCCGCACTTTGCGGTCCGAATTCGATTCTGCAGTCTGTAAACAAAACACACACACATTTTATTATTTTCTCCTAACGCAATATTTTTTACCGAAAATTTCGGCCAACGGATGAAATTTTTTGATCGCCAGAAACGAGTGCCCCGTTGTAGTCCATGTCCGTTAAAACCCAATAACGCTTGAAGATCCGCTCCTTGAAATCCGTGATCCAGTTGTCCAGCTCCGCCGTCGGGAGACTTCCTAAAATAAAAATAGAAATCATGTTTAAAATATTTGAAACTCTCTGGCCATCGTCTCCGATTCGACGACGGCACAGACTACACTCGGCAACCGAATTTGGTAAAATCTCACCTTGGAATCCATGGTTTCGGTCGAAAATTTGGAAAAGAAATTTTTTTCAACAGTTAATTTTTCACAAATTGGAAAAAAGGGAAGAAAGAGATGGATTTTTGGCGCGGCAAACTTTTTTCCTCTATCTCTTTTCTACTGGACAAAATTTTTGAAATAAAATCCACAGAATTTCAAACTCTTTGTATTTCATTACAGATCCTTAGTTCGGAGTTTAAATGGAAACCGTGGGCATTTTGTTGCCGAATTTTATAATCAAACATGAACAAAAACCGTTATTTTCAAATACTTTTTGACCACGGCATTTGAAAGGTTTGAGATTTATTTCGAGAAGAAAAGTTTTTGGTTTCTTAGTTACGAAAAACAATTTGACTTTCATGCAATTTGGTGTTATTAATTTGACACATAGAACAACAAATGTAATCCAAATTGTAAACAAACAAACAAAATTAATTTAGTAAATTTCCACCTAAAGATATTTCATATTGTGGTTATATGGATGTTAATACGAACTACGGGTTTAAGAGATTTAAATTCTTAGACTGTACAAAAGATGGGTAAGTTTGTAATCAGTTTTGATTACGATTTTAAAATGGACCGTTAATAGATTCTAAACTTTATTTTTAAGGAAACTTCTTTTAATTCATCACACAATCGATGAGGACAGTATATTAAAGCGAATCCGGTTTACACGCGCTGATTTCTCTCATGGAGGAAATGTGTTTGCGGCAATTGATCACAGGTTCTTTCTATATAAATTGATTTTATGTTTTAAACAGCTTTGATGAAATTAGCGTATTGTATTGTAAGCATTATACAACTAGGCTCATAAATAAGGAATAATTAAAATGTTAGGTTTCTTAAAATCACTAACATAGCTAGTGTATAGAACGCCCTTGTGTCGAACTCAGAGCTATCAAATGCCCTATTTATTCATATTTCAAAACTGACAATTGAAGTATAGTATACGAAACGAATTATTATTTGTTATAATATTATTACCATAATCAACAAATGGTTCTATACAGAGCCTATGTAATGACAGATCTTTGCCACCGAAACAGAACACACTACTAAGTGGTCCATTCCTTTCATAACTTTCATCATTATCCAGTTTAGCAAATTAGTAGTAAAAAGATCCGGTTTTTCTATTCAATTCTATACATGCCATCCAAGTTTAAAAACCTGTTTGAATTCAAAAAATATTATTAATAGATGTACGACAGTTCAGGCACAGGATATTTAAATACACAAATTTTAATCACAAATTGTTATTAGATGAGGAGAAATTTTGTTTTGCAAAACTTCATGAATTTTTTAAAATAAATTAAAGAGAAATCTTTGCTTTATTTAGATATCTAATTTAAAACATTATTATATTGTAACCAAAATGCATTAAAAGCATATATCAACTATTAAATTTTAAACATCAAGTTTATTCTGGCTTCTTAAATAAAGTTTGTTGTACATCTTTGGAAAAAATATTAAATATATCATCAATATTTATTAATTTTCACCAAAATAAACAGACCTTGCTATGCTTTAAAACTCTTTATTTAATTAATTTTATTTCATGCTTTTTCTATAAATATATAATATCTTTGTTTTTTATTTTAGAGGCAATATTTTCATATTTCATTTGGCTAATGAGATTTATCAAGTGCTGTCTGAGCGAGTCCCAAAGTGTAGTTGTTTGAAATTCCACGAGAACAACGAGAGTCAGTTAATAATTGGAACAAAGGATGGGACTTTGATTCTCTTGGAATTTGGTACGAGATTGAAACTTTTGTTGAGATATTGGTCTTAATTGATTTTTGATTATTTTATTACGGTTTCGCAGGTGGCGAAGCGGTTGTGGAGGCTGCAGTAAAGATAAAATCTCAACCGTATTCGTGGGGAGACGCTATAATTAATATAACTTTTCCAGTCGTTCACCAACCGGAATTTAAGAGCACTTTCTTTTTAACGGCAACTAAAACACGAGCGCTGATCCATGACTTGGTCAGCTTTGAGGAGCTGCCTCAGAACCGTACCGAGTCTGCTTGTGTTCCCATTAAGGAGATCAATTTCTTGCCTTTATTTGAGAATATTGTAGTTGGAATTTGTAGCGATGATTCCTTTCGCATTTGGGGAACGGAAAACTTTGAATTGTTTCGAAAGTTTGATGTTTTGGGAATGCGAACCGAATTCTTGCAAAGGAACAAAGTGAAGAAATTAACCGTAAATATGGAGCCAATTTCGAGCAGCGAGAATGTGATTAGGTCTTTGAAGAAGGACTTTTCCAAGGGCCAATTAACCGCCTTTTGCTGCTCCAACGACAGCAAGCGGCTATTGGTGGCCACTCTCGACTCTCACTTGATTGCTTTTCGGACAAATGACGGCAATTTCGAGGTAAATAAGGTGGTCAAATTCACCAACAATGTCCACCTCACAAAAATCCAATTTATCCTCTCCGAACTGGAGAATTCGCTGATCGTTTGTCTGACGGATTTGAGTGACCTGGTCATCATCGATTTAGACAATATGGAGTCGCAGTCCATTTCCCAGTTCGTCGTCACGGTGGGCAATTGTCGCAATTTCGCGATTGTTCGCAACTACAAAGTGATGGCGCTGTTAATGAAAACGGGCGAAATCGAATTAATTAGTATGCAGTTTGTGCTGGAGCGGATGGAACTGGAGTTGAACAGGAGGAATTTAATTAGAGGCTCCCAGCGAAAAGGAGCTGTCGCATCGTCAGAGATTGTTCAAAATGAGGTGAGTCGTTCGTGGCGAGCGTCAATTGATCCGAAACACTTTAATTGTGTGCCATAGAATATAAAGAGAGAGCATTCTGTGTATATTAAAGCAAATGAAGTGGGAAATTCCTCAGAATTCTAAAATTATTTATAATTAAATAATTGATGAATTTGGTGGTTAAAAATTTTATGAATATTAAATTTTTAACAATTCTATTGATAATTCTTTACATTTTAATAACCAATGCTTCTGCTACAAAGTCAATAAAATTTAAACACTCGTTTGTAGAATATTAGCACTTATTTTTATAACATTTTAAATGCATATTAATAAAAAAATCCTTTGAAATATATCGTAAAATATTAAAATTATTCAATAGTTATTTAAACAACGTGTAAGAAAAATGAACCATAATTAAACTCGAGTAGAGTTCTAGAAAACGAATGAAATGAGTTGATACTCATCATTTAAACCACATTTAAAAGCCATAATCAATATTTAAGAAGAACTTTACTTTTTGTCATTAAATGAGAAAATTGGCTACTAAAATGTAAACATTTTTCAATAGAATTGTATAAAAATATTTCTATGATCAGTAGAGACCCCTTGTAAAACCATGGACATTTGAATTATGTTTGAGTAAAATATTTTTAGCAATTTAAACACAGTTGGAATATACATTTTCAGTAATCGCAGACAAACAAATATTGTGTAAATACAAAAATTAGTTTTTAGCACCAAATTTCAATTACGATAATATTATTAGATTTTGAGAAAGCAAACTAAATTTATTCTGTGTTCTTGTCGCTATAATTAAAATGATTTATTAATTTTAAATTATTATTTTTTAATTAGGACATTTATGTCCAAAATCATCATTTAGGAATATGTCTAATGGTGGTTTTAAAGATCGGAGCTTTCATGATTCATCAGTCATACTGCAACGCATGGTGCTTATATCCGTGATTTATCGAAATATTGAAATTTTTATTAGCTTCTTTCTTTTATTGTATGTATTTAGGCTTTAATTTTATACAGGATTGACATTTTATTCTCCGCTTCATATATTGTGAATTATAATTAATTATAATTAAACACTCGTATCTTTTAGAAAACTCATTTCATTCGTTTTGAAGAATTTTTTCGTATTTAATTATGGTCTATTATTCCCACACGCTATTAAACAACTATTTTTTCTATATTATGATATTATTAATACTTAATTTAGTTCTAAATAAATATTTACTAGTTTTTAATTAAAAAAGGATACCCTTATATCTACTACCAATCAACGAGTTTGATCAAATGTAATTGAACTAATATTATACTATCGCATCTACTTTAATATTAGTTTGTCGATAATTGCACCAGCTTTTTATATAATGGAAAATAGTTTCAGGCAGTCTGTGTTTACAGGAACGGGGATGGAATAAATGGGCATTATTTATCTAGGATCAGAAATTACTGTTGTAATTCGATGCCTCTGGGTTTTCTATTTAAAACAAGGGCAACTAATGTAATTCGAGAGCATAATTGAATAGGGCATTATCAAGCGCAATTTAGGGGAAGTAATTAAAAAATGGTGGTATTTTTTATTCCCCAACATAGATTAACGTTTTTATTAGTCTTCTCTATTCATATTAAACGCCAAGCCATAAAATTTAATATACACTCTTCACAATTAAAAAGGTCGGTTAATAATTAGAATTATAGTCCCATTTTAATTAGAAAAATCTCATGCCTCATCCGAATTTTATTTTTAGAGAATATTATTTGATTGACATTAAAAATTATTTCAATTACAATCAATATTGTGTATTGATACGTTAATTCTTAATTCATGACTACTTTTTTTTAAAGTTTATCTTGAAATAAAAGTTCAAAGCCACCTTGTTCTGCGATTTTGGCAGCCAGAATATTAAAATTGAATATAGTAAGCCAGAATCAAAAGTGAAGTGTGTAAATATATTCAAAAATAAGGTAAAACAAGCAATTCTTATTTAATCAATTTGAATGATTTCAGTATCTAAACGAATGTGAAACACAAGCCTTTATGCGAGGTTTTCATTGTTTCACAGTTAAAATAGGATTTTACTAACGAACAGGAAATAAATTTTTAGCATTTTTCCCAAAAATACTAGAAAAACCAATAAAAATATTTTACATTATTCGAAGGTGTAATATTAACATTTCAATCGTCAAAGTAAGCACGAAATACGTCACTTTGCACCACTGAATGCTGTAATAATTTCATTTCAACACTCTTTTTGGCACTTTTACTTTGAAAATAAGTGATTCTATTTTCAAAGTAAAAGTGAAAATGACATAATTGTCAAAGGGATACTTGATTAAATTTTGATTAATATACAGTTACTCATGAAAGTATTCGACCCTGTTTGCAGTTGACTTTAAAAGCTCTGTCTCGCACTTATTATTTACCTGATATTAATGAATATGATNCTTTTACTTTGAAAATAAGTGATTCTATTTTCAAAGTAAAAGTGAAAATGACATA
>JXOV01005817.1:0-11067 GCA_001014945.1 Clogmia albipunctata
CTCAGTGCGAAAAAGTGAAACATCACGAAACTCAAATTGATAATCGAAAGCTTATGTTTCAATACAAAAGTTCACCCGTGTGTAATTCCGTATCAAAAATAGTCTCTTTTTAACGCAAATTGGTTTTGTAAGGTTTACTTTACAGGAGTCGGTTTCAGTAATAGCGCTGTTCACTGTTCACCGAGACTATAATAAAAACATACATTGTAATTCTTTCCGTCCCTTCAAGCAGCGGAATAAATTCGTATTTCAGGTTCTTACGAAGATATTTTTATTTTCACGCTATATTATTTTTCTTTTGGTAAAGCAAACGAAGAATGGATATAGTTAGAACACATTCCTAATATTTTCACATAGAAAAACTAAGCAATTAATTAAATATGAGGTGAAATTTGAATGAACCCGACGAACCAAATATAAAAACACGCTATTTGTCACCTGCAAATTAAATTTGAGACCAAAATAGCACATCAACATGATTAATACACTTATATTTCCAATTAATATAAATCAATATTTCTATTTTTTACTTAATTTACATAAAACTGGAACATTTTCCAATAATTGAAATTTCCACAAATTTATTGTTTTTCTTTTGCGAAACACAATTTTCGCACAATAATTCACTTTTAAACACTGTTTTTGATCATTTCATAATGTATTTTAATTTGAAAACTTTTAAATATAACTTAAAATCAACAAAATCAATCGAATTATTTTTATCAATGAAAGCCGTTACCATTTCTAATTGGAATCTTTTCCAAGGCGAAAGTGAACATTGTTCGCGAACTTACTGAAACAAACTGCTGCACGGAGTGCTGAAATATTTCAAAATTTACACGGTGATTAAATTACCAATTTAATGAAATTACATATTATTGTCATAACCAAATCTCTACAAATTTTCGATAAAGTATATTAGAGCGAGATGGGAATGTATTTATCTCTCTGTCCAATCAATTCAGTATTAGTTCCCTCTAATTTGATTAGACTGTGTCTTACTTGTTCCACAATTTAAAAAAAACCTCGTTGCAAACGGTTTAAATTATTCCCACGACATTCACGACATAACTAGGGGTAGTCTCAACCTCAACCAACGGGTGTTAGACTTTACGTGACTGTTTGTTTTTTCTGTGCATTAGTAGCACCTAGACCGGTTGTAAACGGATCCAGTCAATCCGCCCTTTTCATTTATTTGTTTGCGCCATTACAAATTTATAATTCGATATGAATATTATTTCGTACGTAATTGATATACACAAATGGTAACTTTTTCGCGCTAGAAAAATATCCGCCCGGAATTTGATCCCACGACCTCGAAGAGGATGTCCAGGGTACTAACCGCTACGACACAGAGGCTCATCTAAATAGATGGTAAATTCGTGTGGTAATAACATCTATTTCCTCACTTGTATCGATATATATTATTTCTATCAGTTGTTCCGTTTTGTTAAAGATTTTTTAGAAGGCAACAGAGAGCAATAATTTCAAAAGATAAATTTTCTGAAATTGAGACAAACTATTTTGCTCATTGACTCTCTTCAAAGGGCAGACTGGAGAAATTAGAATATATCCTATATATTTTGTACTCAATTTTCCACAGATTCAATATATTGCAGATTTTACTATTTAAACTTGCTTGACTTAGTTCCAAAATCATAACAGAGAATTTGAGAGCCTGCATGAGAACACCAAGTACGATATAAAATATTCTTACACCCGTTCGTCGTAACCAAAATCCATTAATCCTTGTCTGGGCTTCAATCATATTACGGTTTGTTTACTATAAGGTAATGATAATAATTAAGTTATACAAATTATTTTTAAAAAAGCAGACACTTTACTTTAAAAAAAATACATGTGGGTAGAGTGTTGTAAAAAAGGCTATTGCATTAGCTTACACAATAGTACAACAACAAAATAAAATTGAATCTTTTTGCATACACATTTACTGTAGATTGCATGATAGTGTTTATAATAATTGAAACTGGACATGCAATTTGAAAAATCCATGTATTCCGATTAACTTGAAAGCAATATTCGTTATTCATCAGTATTACATAAAAAGTTAATTTGTTTTCGCTTTTGATGGACTATTTTTTGTCTTCTTTTTCTGTAATGGTTTACCCTAAAGTAGATTCAATTAACATTAAATGTCTATTTTTTGTCAATATGTTCATTAGAACTATGCTGCAATCCTTAAAGGCCATTTTATCTTGTTTGTTGGGAATTTTTAATATTTACTTTTCACCAGTTCTATTAAAAAAAAACTTTAACTTTGCCCGTTTGTCTACTTTGCTTTATAAGATATCTATTAATAAAACGTTCTATAACATCTTCAGTTTCAATCAAAATAATATAAATACAATGAATGGATTTAGAAAGCTAAAATTGAAACCAATATTGTCCACAACATTTACCTCAGATTCAATTTCGTTAATTTAATCCGATTGGATTTCAAGTCCTTCAAAACTGAGGACAATAGACATTGTCATTTATAGCTATTGCAATGGGCACATTCCATGGGCCTTATCTGGAATCGCCTTATATTATATAATGGCAAAATTACCCAATTTGTTGGTAGCATTTATATTTAAATTTGAAAACCTTTTCCTTTTAACAGAAATTGTTTTATTTTCCTTTGCTTAGAATTATTATATATATAACATTTTTAAAACAAAAAAATATTTAAAATCACAATAAGCTTCTTTTGTAAAACAATATAAAAACCATAGCCGCTTAACCTTACCTAAGTTGTACAGATATTGGCAGTTGAATGTGTAAAGTCATCGACTCCGCTGTAATTCGTTGTTTTGATTTTGTATGAACTCGAAATGAGGACTAGACACATGTGTATTGTTATCTAGATACTATATTGTACCGAATTAAACACTATTTTCTTAAAATTTCAATACTTTTTTGTACCAAATATGATGGTAGAATTTTTGCGATATTTTGTCCATTTCCTTGCATACAGCGGAGTCGATGACGTTTCCACTAATACTACCACCACAGATCTGGATAACCCTATTGTTAAATTAACGTTGATAAAAACAATGAATGAAAATTTGAAATTTAGGGCAAAAAATTGTCAATATTTTTTAAACTTTGCAACATTCAATTTTTTAAATTTTTGTAATATATCACTATACTTGACTAATTTATTACTAATCCCATTTTTGTGAAAATATGATAAAAATGAATTTTGACTTTATTAAAATAATACTGTACTTGTGGTAAATTTTAGCACTCATTTTGGACAAAATTAAAAATTTCCTGTAGTTTCAGTGACTCTCACTCAATGCATCCTGACTAATATGCAAAGGCATAAACATTTCAACATTTTTCATCGGTATTAAACTCTCTGTTATGATTGCGTAATTAAGAACAGTATAAATTCTAGAAACTCAAATATGTAATATCTCTATATTAAAAATCAAATATGGGAGAAAGAGCCAATACTTTCCAAAAATATTTCCCCAGCCTTCTCTTTAAAGAGAATCATGGAGAATCTGTTTTTATAGAAATCTCATCTAATAATTTTCTCTTAAAATTGATATCATGAGATTGTATTCAAGTCATTTATAAAAATTTACTTTTCTTTGTAAGCATTCTTAATCTAAAAAATATTATTCTATTTTATTCAATTTTATTTTTTATAATAAACGTATTTTCACAATTATAAAGGAGGGCGTATTTCTATTTAATGAAGCAGTAACTCCACACCCATTATCTGCCGCCAGAAATAAGTGCAAAAACCTTTTGAACAAACCTCGAATATTATTTTCTTACATGAAAAAAAAATAACCTATGTACTAACTAAAAAACTTATTTTGATTATTTTCTCTAAAATGCTTTGTATGGCGTCTGCTTAGTATGATGTGTTGAAAATAATCAAATTCTTCTGTACATGACTTCTTTCAATCTTATAAAAGCAATCCATTCTCAAAACAAGGTACGAGTATTTGCAACAGAGTCGACTTGTGAAAATCCTCTCCCAAGAAATACAAACATTAACGACTGCACCATCGTCATCGAGAACATAAAAGCATACTTTATAAAATTGCATGAAGAGATAATGTTAATGAACCTTTATAAAAACATAGTTAAAGAGCAACCCAATTGGATGAATAATTACTTCCTAATTATCTCTTTGCTGTAATTAGTAATACATTTAATCTTGTCCATAGTTGAAGGTCTTCTTATAAGTCTCAGTAAAGAAAAAGAACGTGATTTCAATTTCGATAAGCGAATATATTTTATACTTTAATTGAAAGAAAGTTAGTCCTATAACTTCCTTTTGAATGTCCTGAAAACCAAATAAAAGTATTATTTCTAATTAAAAAATATTTAAATTCAATCCTTTTTGGAAAAAATTTAAAAATATATCAACCGTTTAAAAGTGCATTACTTTCAAATTCTAAATATATTTATTTTATTCAATAATTACCTTGTCAATGACATAGTATGAACACTAAAGTGTCACATGGAAATGAACATTTTTCAATCAATTTCCATGCCTTTGAAGTTTAGTTAACATTTTCAAGTATTATCCATTTCCATCGTACTTTGATGTAACTTTGCAATAAATGATGACGGATTTATTGACCTGATTTTCATATTATTTTTTATTCATTTCAATCAGGAAGTACACTTGTTTTAAAGAGTGGTATCGAATTTAATGTTTAAAGTATAAATTGCTCAGTTATTTATTACCTAATGTGAATTTGGAAAAAAGGAAAAAATAATTTTTGAAGAATAAAAATTATTAAAAAATATTAATATATACAATTAAAATTCAATGTTTAAAAAGTTATTTTATAACTCCTAATTTTATCTTTTACCGATATTTCAAGAAATATATATAAAAATAAGCAATATTTGTAGATTTTAAAGCTTCTCAAAGTTAGGCATTATCAGGGGTAACGGACATCAATTTACCCAACCAGCCACCTTCACCTCTAACTTAACATTTTTTAATTAAATTTATTACAAAAGTTTGAGAAGCTGTAAAATGTATAATTATTGCAAATTTTTATTTTTTTCTCTTCGGACTCGTACTTCTGTAAACTATCATTATCTGTGGTATTTTTTTCAATTCAATAACAAATTTGGACATTACAGATTTAACTATGTCAAAGCAAGTAAAGTTTTTACTCGGTTTAATAAATATTCTTGGATTTTGAAATGGTTCGTATGATAGAAATTCTCAATACAATATTATTATAAAAGACATATTTTAATCATTCTAACAAGCTTTCACCACAATACTCTTTTAAAATAAAGTGTATGTAGAAATGTACAATATACAATATAATCCATCAATTTTATGGAAAACGTAGCTAGGGTTGATGGCAAATGGAAGAAACGTTTTCTGCATATAAAATATCGCGTAATTCAGACGAAATGATTTAGGGTAAATCAAGTAATTGAACACATATTTCGCATTTGTTGAGGAAAACATAACTCCAGTAATGATATATCATTTACATTAGGAATTATTTATTGCAATCATAAATATAGGGTTTTCCAATAAGGTTTCAATTTCATGGAATTGATGGATGTTTATTTCATTAAAACTAGGACTAAAATAGATAAACAACATTTGTTAAAAGTATAAAAAACGAAATTCGTAAAATTATCAAGGACAAATAATATTAATGCGAATTGATCTCGGAAAATGTCATGCTTAAGAGTAAGCCAAGTAAACGTAACCAAGTGAATCATCTAGCTGATGATAACTTTTTATACTTCTGCTGCGCCAGCTAGAAGCACAACATGATAAATGCATAAAAAAGCCTACTGTTTTACTGCGTCTGACTGCGTAACTTTACCTTCTGTTCGTTTTAAATATATTGACTCACTTTGACAAGTGAATTAAATATAAAATGGAATTTTTTCTTTAAAAGCCGTTTTAAATAGGATCCGGAAGATGTGTCATCAATTAAATAATGGCAGTTATCAGATTTTATAGTGAACCTTCTTGAAATTTGAGTTTTAAATAAATTTTAATTTAAATCCATTTATTTGCATTAGTATTAGTTTCGTGTACAAATATAATATTAATATTATTATTGCTTTACGTTGTTTTTCGATAGGGTTTAGCACTATAATTATACTATTTTTATTAGTTTCGTTGACAACCACATAAAAATACAACCTAACTTTTGAACACATTTTACTATGAATTGTGTATGGCAGATTTAAAACTTTCATGTGATAAATATTTGTAATCAAAAAGATGTCTATAATTACATAATTAAATTGCATGTAAATGGAATCTGCATTTTATTTGCAATTGCAATTTTAAAAATTAAATAAGAGCTCTAAATTTGAAGAGGTCATATCAAATTCAGAGCAACGAAATTACGATATTTATTTTTGTCACTTAACAAACCAATCGGAGAACCAGATGGATAATTCATTGCATTTATCTTTACAATGAAATGAACATTCATCAATTATTTTAAATATTCGTTATTCTCCAATTTTTATTGCATAAGCCTATATTTTAGCATCAGCTGGAATAATTTGATAAATGAAATCCATCTATATCTAGGGGATTAATTAAATTTTCTCTAATTAATTTTCGTTAATCATTATAATTAATCGAAATGAACAACAACAAAATAGTTACATTCAATGGGAAGAGAATAATCAATTTAGGAAAAAGAAAAACTTGCATTAGAATTTTAATTTCTTTTCCTAATTTGTCCACTAATTTTACCCAACTTAATATTATATTTTAGATTTTTGAATCACCGAACCTTATTAATTTCAATATAATAGCATTAAATGAATATTTTATTATTCATTCCAAATCCGAATACTTTTAATATGAAAGCGTAGAATGTAAATTGCGTTAGAAGTATTTCTGCTTATTTGGATCTACCTGTGTATTGTGAGTAATATTCTTAAATTCTCGCAGGATTTGCAATTACAAATTTAGAGAAAAAGATTTCATTAAGTGTATTCTTCTAAAGCTGAACTATTTGTCTGTATTTTCCTGTAACTAAAGTGGGGAAAAGGTTCTCACATTCCTTGGGGACTCAAATTGAAACGAAAGAGAATAAGCCCTATGATACTTTAGCAAAGTTGAGAGCTTTGTGGGGAATAACCTAAGTTAATAATATTTTTATTAAAACTACAAATTTCTCTCTCTGGAGAATGATTGTATGACCTCAGTTGTGGCTTGACTTTTGCAAGGATTGGTTGGCAAATACAATATTGTGATACAAAACTTATTTCCGAAATGTGAATAATATGATGCACCTAAGGATTAATATACATATATGTTATTATGTGATTTAGCCAACATAATTGTGTTCAAAGTAAAGATTATTTTGTGTAATAGGAGTTTAACTACGTCATTAATTGGTTATAAGTAAATCTGAGATTGTGTATTTACATAATAAATTTTCTACTGAAATAAAATAACATATATTGTAAAGTTAGATTTTGAATTAATATGGAAAAGGAATATCTAAAATGTTATTTTTACACAGTAATTCGCTTTCAAGGTTTGAAATTATTAATGAAATCTATTAATAATAATTTTGGATTACATTATTGCCGAAAGAAAAACGATTATTGGAGTAATAAAATATTTAACTTACTCATAAATCTTGATTAGATTCCATTTTATGTCTTTTTCAATATCTTTACATAACCTCTATTACTCATAAACTTGATTACATATTTCGCAGTGTCATATTATTTTTATTTCATATACTATATAATATATTTGTACTATGTGCAAGTTTGTTATGATATTTTCTTTTGAACTACTTTTTGTAGATCTACGAAAATTATTTAACTCATAATACAACAAATTAAATTGCTTTTCACAGACACTTACCTCAGAATTTCCAATAATTTATTACTTTTCCAATTGAATAAATGGAGTTCAAAAGGATGAAAGGGAAAATCAAATCAGGAATAATTTATGCAAATTGGTTCGTGTGCAAATTGTATCGATATTATTCTATCAATTTGTGTGGAAATAAGGCAATCAGAATGTAATATTTATCTCGGGTTAATAAAATGGCAATTTTCTCTTTATGATTTTATTCGTGGGTAATAAATAGATTGTTATTTGATTTTTTTTGCAACCTCACTTCGACAAGTTTCTTCTTCATTGATTTGAGACTAAAAATAATTTATACATTATAACGAACTTAAAACAAGCTATCTTAATAGTTAACTTCAAAGATATAAAATCTGCTCTTCATCTTCTAGTGGTTAAGTTAAAACAATACTACTCCATGTCTATATAGTCCGAAATTAGATTTGAAAGCAATACAAATAAGTAAGGGTCCGAAATGGTATCAGGCAGGGAGAGCTAGAGCGATATCTGAGAAGGGGCGTATTGTTGTCCAAATACACCTGTTGGCACGTTTTCGTGCAACTGGACAATTACCAATCCCATATCTACTATATATTTGTTTCAAATTGATCGAAATTTCAAATTTTTCGAATTTTGTAACATTGCGATTGAAAGTCAAACAAAAGACAAAACAATAGAATAATAAGGAGCTGTCGTATTCGCTTGTATTATTTTATTTAATCCGCCTTTATAGTCCGGTGGTTAGCGCCCAGGCAGTCCAGGGCGTAGGATCGAATCCTGGGCGGATATTTTTCAACGCGAAAAATATCTTCCATTTGTGTAAATCAATATCATTACCGAATAATATTCCTAGCGAATTATAAGGTAATGGCGCAAAAATATAAATAAAATGGAATGATTGACTGGACGGCTTACAATCGGTCTAGGTGCTATTAATAATAATAATAATTATTCCCACGACATTCACTACGGAACTAGGGGTAGTCTCAACCTCAACCAACGGGTGTTAGACTGTACACGACTGTTTGTTTTTTCAGTGTATTAGTAGTCAGTTAATAGCACCTAGGTGCTATTAACTGATTAATAATACTCTGAAAACAAATAGTCATAAAAGTCTAAACCTGTTGATTGAGGTTAAGACTCCCTACGTTCCTTACAGGAATTAAAAGGGAAATTTATTTTGTGTAAAGTATATTAAATTCAATTACCAAACATTTCCAGTTAAAACTTTTGATTGTGTCGTTGAAAAAATCAATCTTTGATTTCTAAAAAAATAGACAGATATAATTTATTTAAGTTCATATTTACATAAATGAATATGACTTGTATTTGATTGAGCTAGAAAGTGCTCGAAAAAAGAAAGTATTATATTGACAATAAGAGTCAACACCAGTGTACTTACATTAGCTAACTATAATTACCCTTACCTCGATAACTGCCTGTCTCTAATCTAGCATAAAACCTATTCCTTGTACTGTGTTTTATATTTACTGCCTTCGTGAGCGGTTGTCGAATGGCGGATCGTTTGAACATATATCCTGTTCAACACCGTTATAAAAAATAGGCAGGGACAACGCATACGTGAGGAGGAGACGATGGGCGGTACCTAAAACTCAATCATATTTTATACATATGAGTGATGGCTATAACTCTTATTAGGTTGTTTGGTCCAATCTTACATAAATATGTAGTAATATCTAAATATTCATACAAAAGTTTCATGCTGAATATGATTAATTTTAACAAGAATGATCTTGTATTGAAACACAAAATAAAATTATGAAAAACAAGTCTTACAACATAATAAGAAATAAAAATAAAATTCATATCATTAATCTTTTAAAAAAACAATATAAACATTTTCCATTTCAAAAAAGTTTCACATTATAAAAGTTACTTATAACTATACTAATGAAGTAACTCAACAACTATTCACACTTACTCTTATGAATAGTGCATGTTTCGTCAAGTTCGTTATGTTCATGTCATTACTACTCTCACCACTTCAAACTTGGTTGAATTATTGTTTCATAAGTTACGACAACTAATGATAATGTTTCTGTTTCCAGCTCCCTACAATTTTCAGTTCAATAGAATTATTAAAAAACAACAAGGCAGCAAATAACATGCATATACTATTCAATCAAATATTTTTTAATTGTCAATCGGAATGACTTTTTCAGCCAATTGAAACACCAGTAAAGTAATAAATAAATCCTATAAATGCCATGTCAATTGCACAATTTAATCACTTAAGTGTCACTTGAAAATGCACATTTTTCAATCAATTTCCATCTCTTTGAAGTTCAGTTAACATTTTCAAGTATTATCCATTTCAATTAAACATTGATGTTACTTTGAAACAGATTGTGACAGATTTATCGATGGTCCTTGAATTTATTAGTCTGATTTATAAAAACCGACTGATTTTAAAATTATATTTGTTAGGAATGGCGTAATTAGCACATCTAGACATTATAAAATTATGTTATTGGTAATAACTTTAAAGTTTGAACTTAAATTTCAACTTTTCTTGTCGGAAGTTAATGTGTTTAAATAGTAATACAAATTTTGTGCAATTCCGTATCGAAAAGTAGACTTTTCTTCAAGCAAATTGGTTTTGTAAAGGTTTACTTTATTTCACGGAGTGCTGAAATAATTCAAAGTTTGCACGCAAATAAATAATTGAAATATTTTCCGTTGATAATTTCCTTGTGAATGGTTGCAGAACAATTTAAAAAAAACCGCTGTGAACGGTTTTATTATTAATTCGAAAATTAAATCGAATAACTGACATTTTTTCAGAATTACACAAAATAGCATTCGATACACATATGGAATNAAATAATTGAAATATTTTCCGTTGATAATTTCCTTGTGAATGGTTGCAGAACAATTTAAAAAAAACCGCTGTGAACGGTTTTATTATTAATTCGAAAATTAAATCGAATAACTGACATTTTTTCAGAATTACACAAAATAGCATTCGATACACATATGGAATTGGTTATTACTGCACTCATTTACATATTTTAACTCGCTGTGCTCACCAATATACATGGTAAATATTAATTTTCAGGTCATTGATTCAAATAAAAAAAATCATTTTTTAACATTATTTAATCGTGTATCCCATTAAATATACAATTGAAAAAAAAATTAATATTTCCCTCTACATTCCAGTAAGGAACTTGAGGTAGTCTTAACCTCAACCAACGGGT
>JXOV01005829.1:9256-21864 GCA_001014945.1 Clogmia albipunctata
CGACTTCGTCTCCTAGCGGAAACAGCCTTTCTTCTTGAAAACCGAATCTTAAACCGTCTTGAAACGAAAATAACTATTTACGCGACACAAATACTTCTTCACTGAACAATAATTTTAAATTAAAATTTTGTTAAAACTCAAATTTTAAGAAGGTTCACTAGAAAATCTTGATATCTGCCATTATTTTATTGATGACACATCTTCCGGAGCCTATGTACACAGTATTTTAAAGAAACAATTTCATTTTAAAATTCAATTAACTTTGAATCCGCCATTTGCAGAAGCAAACACATTTAAAACGAACTCGGGTTAAAAGTCAGTCAAAGGCATTTTTTATATGGGTCCCAGGTAATTTGTATGAAATTGACACGAGCGTCCTTCTAGGTGACCTAGCACAAATATGTCTAAAATAGTAAATTTTTCAATCAAAATAATAATCATTAGGTATATAACTGAATAATCGTTTCAACTGCTAAATATTAGTTAATTGCACGTTAAGAATGTGATAATTATATGGATATTTATTTGATGCTAATTTACCTAATTTTAACGTTTAAATAATTTAACAAGTAAAGTAAAAAAACTAATAAAAAATCTATTTTCATAAAGATTTTCGTTTTTAATTTGTATAATAATTCCTTTAATTAAAAATATTATAGGTAATTATTTTTCTACTTTGTATAATAATTCCTTTAATTAAAAATATTATAGGTAATTATTTTTCTACTAATGATATTCATTAAAAGTATGGTATATAAGAGTAAACTTTAAAATTATAATTATGAAATGTATAAAAACAATTCTTTCTTCTTATACAAACAAATATACATAATTCAAGATGGAATTATTGGAAAATTTTTAAATAAAGTTTTATAATTGCAATTAAAACTTCCATCTTGTATTATATAAATGTAAAATGCAAGTGTTTTCTTAAAATGCATTATATATTGAAGCTTATACAATTGGGTTATTTTCTTTAATATATTTTTTTATTGGTTTTTTAAATATCTTTTGTAAAACTTAAAATAATAAGTCGCTCACCACAGATACATGAAGTGATTTTTTTTGTAGAATCCACTGGAATTCTAATTATATTTGTACACAACAAATATTTTTTAAATTAAATTTTGGTAAACAATTAAATTTAAAGGGGAACGTCGTGTCATTTTGCCCGACTATCGTCCTGGAAAAGTTGTATACAATTTACACAGAACGCAAATCGGGACGGCAAGCCCCAATTATTATATTATTGGTAAATGATTGATGTTTATTATACTCGTATTAAACTAATTTATCTACTAATATTTTACAATCTTAAGTTTAAACTTCCAATTTTCATAAATGAAATTCTATGCTAATTGATTTTTATTTTTTTACAGGACGCAGAATGTGTAGAAAGGCTGAACGAATCGGGAGAACTTAGGAAAATGCTGAAAGCGTATAAGGTGAATATCAAAATGAGATGAATTGTCGGCGGGGAAAAGTGGAATGAAAAATAACACTGCCTCTACTTTCTTTGACTGCGAATCGGGTTTCTACTAATAAATACATTTAATTCCAATTAAATGGTGTGCAATTGTGTGCGATATACACCTTGAAAAATGTTTCTAATGGCGAAATATGTGAATGATGTGTCAATTTTCATAAAATGAGCGATTGTCTCAATTTTAATTTCATTGCAATAAATCAGGCACACATTTCTCTAATATTTCATATAAAATTGCCTTTAGCGCGAAATTTTAAGGTCACGATTTAGAGATTTAATTTATCAATTCAGATCCAATTCACTTACAAACTAAGTAAAATCATTACGAAGATATTCTTAACTTTATCTAAATTAAAATTCAAATCAAAGCCATACAAAAACCATATGGCATAGATTTTTTTTCATGGAAATAACAAATTGGACAACCGGAACCGCTTGAATTCGAAATTAGCCAAACGGCCAAGTCGAACAAAACTGACCCAATTTAAGAATCTCTTCCACTCATTTTCAGGTTTTTGTATTTTTAACAAATAATAATACACACCACTCAATAAGAGACGTTATATTGCTAATAAATAAATGTTTTTGAACAAATTGGGAGAAAAACACTTTCGCGAATTTCTTTGAATCATTGAATTCACCAAAGCAAAACAATTTCTTCTTATAATTTCCATAAGTGCTAATGTGATATACACGAACAATTGATATTGATAAAAGAGTTTTTACCCAACATTAGCTTTGCGTACGCATTAAAACGTAAATTACTAACGGCAATTATTTTATCAATCAAAGTAAGTTTTTAGTTTTCGAAATTAACATTTACATGCGTTTACTAAATTACTTTTGCCACGGAAGTATTTTGCAATTTAAATAATTTTGAGGAAATTTGATATTAAAAGAGATTTATATTATACAGTTTGCAAATTTATATTCATTTTAATTATTTGTTTCAAGAAAGTTGAAATTAAAAATATTTACCTAAGCAATTCAAAATTCAAGTAAATATTATTTTGAATTTGAATTTTTTGGGTTTAACTTTTATAAAGATTTATAGAAATATTTGATTAAATGTATTTATACAATTTTATTAAAAAGTCTTTGCATTTAAGTAGCCAATGCTTTCTCTAGAAAGTTCTCCAAAATTAAATCCTGTTTTGTTATGCTTTATTCAATACCCACAGACAATCACAAATCGTGTAAATAAACAATAAACAAAATTAGTACTTTTGTTCTAATATTCAATTACTAAAAATTATAATTTTAGATCATTGAATCTCAAATGAAAAAAAAATATATTTTGACATTTTTCTTGCCTTTCCAATAAAGTGGGTTGTAATATATGTATTAATCAATTTGAATTTTTCCTCATTACGTGTAAATGTTCAAAAGTTAAGTTTTTCTTAAATGTTGGTTCTGGGTTGTAAAAGTTGTTTAAATATTTAAATTAATATTAATGATAAGGTACATTGTGTCTATTCACATTAAATATTGGAAAATTAAAAACGAAAATTCTATTCGCTTGACAGATATCTTTAATTATATGTTTTAGACTTTTATTTAGTACTGGGTTGTCTTCTTATTCTTTACCTCTATATTTCGTAAAAAACAGTTGGAAAAACACACGTATCTTTTGGAAAACTCATTTTATTCGTTATTTAGAATTTTACACGTATAATAAAATTATAATTCATTTTTACCACACGACAAATAATTTTACAAGACAACAAATTTTTAAAATGTAAATTTATGTTTAAAATGATTTAAGTCAAATTCTATTAAATGCTATGAAATATGTTATTAATAATAGTTAAAATAATAACATATTTATTTCATCCACATTAACCTAGTCAAATTATAATAAAAATTATTAGTTCTTATTTTGTTCATGAAAGGCAAAATTTCAAAATATAAAATAATTTAATAGTTACATACTTAATCAAGTTTTGGTCAAATAGACCAGTTTTTTTTATAAAATTTTTTAAAATTCGCATATTTATCAAAATATGAAGTTAAGAATAAGAAGACAACACTCCTAAATTAAGTTTTAAATATACAATTAAGGAAAGTAGTTGGTACACAGTACTAATTTAAATTTTTTACATAATTTGTGATTGGTTAAAAATGTATAATCCAATAGTGTTTAAATATGAACCACTTTTTTAAAGAAGAAATTAAAATGCTATCACTTAATTACTTCTATAAAGAAAAAAACTTACATTTTATAATGTCTCTTCCAGTGTTTGGACCCCTCGTATACCTGCCAGGCGTGCGGTGGCTACCGACTGCTGCCCTGTCCCTCCTGCAACGGATCCAAGAAGTCCGTGCACCGAAATCACTTCACAACCGAATTTATCGCCCTCAAGTGCATGAACTGTGACGAGGTGGGCCTGGTCAGGTGTCACAACTGCTGAGTACCCCGCACGCGGGACCAACATCAACTATTAAAAGACCATTCCTTTTGACAAAACTTACTGTTTATTGATCAGAATTGTAAATATTTAATAATTATTTTATAATGATAAAATGTAAGCAAAGTAGGCGTGAAATAAAAATGACAATTACGGAACGAAATTGGGATTTTTCCTTAAGATCACGAAGCCCTCCATGATGGGGGTCAGCGTTAGGTATTCGTCTGTCGCCAATTCCGCTCTCTCGCCCATCGCCAACAGTACTGGAGTTGTGTGTGTCTGAAAACCGGTGATGGTCTTCGGTTTTCCCGCTTGGCCTACTACGTCCACTGCCATTCCCACGCGCACGGGCACTGCGATCGATTTCAGCGATTCGTCGAACGTCACCAACATTCGCGGTTGCATCGCCGCCGTTAAATTGTACAGCAGATAGTGACTCTTGCCCAGGATGATGTTTTTCACGTCCAAAAATGCCACCAATGTGGACAACAGACCAGCCACTGCCACGGGGTTCATCAGCTGTCTGTCGCTGTGGTACGGACTCAAGGTCATCGTTCCCTTGCCCAAATGGGTCAAACCCTGGGCAATCCTCACCATAAACAGATTATTCGGCTCCTTGGCGTGGTACTGGGCCAGTTGCCTCAACATGGAAGCCAGTCGCGCGTTGTTCGTTCCCGCTCCAATCAGTCCCATAGCGAAAATCGCGTTGTGAGCCACCTCCACGTCGCTGTCGTGAGAGAATTTGCTCAAAGTGTCCAGAATATTCAATTTAGGATTTGATACGGAAATCAAACCCAAAGCCAGGGGAACTGCCCGTCGAATAACTGGTTCGCAGTATCTGTAAAAGAAAAAGTTTCAAATTAATTCCAAATTGAAAGGTAATTTGAATTTTTAAATTAGCCTTGGTAAAATAGAATCTCATATTTAAATATAAATAATTAATGATTATAAGATTTCCTAATATGCTTCAAGGAAGAGATAGGTTTTATGAAATTATAATTTTATTTTATTAATTATATTAATATATTTGAATAAAAAATGTATTAAAGACATTCTCAAGACTGATAACTATTTAAATACTAATCCCTCGCCATGAAGAAGAAACAAGGGCGTTTCGTCTTGTAAATTTCATACAAATTAGTAGAGCTCATTTAATCTTTTCTATTTTTCGATCATTCTTTTTAAATTTCTTTGTGACTAGTCATAGTCCAATTCAAAATCAATCTTAGTAATCAACTTGCTTCGTTCAAAAAATTGACAATTTGTATACATTTATTTACAACAATCTGTCGTTTTAAAAGATCATTTGATTTTCAAATAGAAATTTTGTTCTTAAATTACGATTGAAATAGGATGTTGAATTTGTGCCCTCAACAAAATATTAATCAATAGTTTTATTGATTTCTTTCTTTTTTTTGGCTTCAGAAATTGACTCAAATAATTCTAAACATGATACATTTATTTGAAAGATAAAAACTTAATAGCTTAGAATGAAAATATATTATGACGTTTTTCAAGTCTCTATAATAGGCCATGATTTATTAATCAAATTAAATGTCAGAAAGTAAAGTTCTTCTTAAATGTTGATTATGGCTTTTAAATGTGGTTTAAATGATGAGTGCTATCACGGGCATATCAGTGATACAGTGCAGAGTGCAATGTTGTCGTGATATTATGAAAATTTTAGTTCTATTCGCTTGACAAGTACTTTCCCTAATTGTATATGTTTAGACCTTAATTTGGTACTGTATTGTCTTCTTATTCTTTACTTCATATTTCACGTAAAAATAGCTAATATGCGAATTGAATAAAATCTTGTAAAAAAAACTAGTTAAAAAAACACATAATTAAACACTCGTATCTATTAGAAAGCTCATTTTATTCGTTTTCTAAACCGCTACTTGAGTTTAATTATGGTTCATTTCCCACACTTTGTTTAAATAACTATACATTGATTCCGAAATCAAGCTAAAACTAAATTGACTAAAGGAATAATAATTATAGTATGTACTTAGTTTTGTGAAAAAAATCATTAATCTAGTTTAGCTCTTTAAATGGTACTTTTGAAATCTTGGCATTAAGGGCTTTTGATTAAATTAAATAGATAAATAAATATCTAATTCAAACAAGAACATGTCCTTAAAAATAATTGTTAAACAGTTCCCGATTCCATCAAGCATAAATTTGATACAAATTTCACGGTCCAAGGGCCGGTCTCATATAAAAAAAACCCAAGACGATCCGAGAACTTCTGAGACTATTAAAAATTTGAAATTCATCAATCTACTAGCCAATTTGCATCATTCACGGAATTTATAATAACTTTACATTTGTATGCAAAAGGACATTTGATTTCGAAATTAAAATTTGTGTTATCGGTTTAAAATTAAATGGAACGAAATCAGCACGGATCTTCTTTCAAAACTCGCTACGCTCATGGTTTTCAAATTGAAAGAAACATAATTATTTATTTAGATGAGTTCGCTCGCAATTATAGAATGGCAAATTTTAATTGTTATATTTTAAAAAATCCCAAATTATTGTCGTATTAAATTCATGCAACAATAAAACACCACTTTCAGTATTGGATTTAATTTTGCCGACAAAAAATCTTAACTGTTCCTTATAATAAAAATAAACGAAATTAAAATTCGTGTGATCCATAAAAACTATTAAAATAAAACCTTTCTAAAGGTTTAGAAAGTAAAAAGAGTTAATTTAATTTATTTTTTTGGACAAATCTATGACTAATTTTCGCAAACACGAGTTAGAAAGTCGTTCATACTTTATCAGATAATTTAAAATTATAAACAAAAAAAGAAAAACAAATTACCTCTAACAATCTTAAATTAAATGGAACAAAAACTCACCTCAGTAAGTTTCCGAAAGACCTGTAGGCCATTTCAGCTCCAATCTCCTCTCCCATGGCGATGAGGGCAATTCCGAGGACAGCAATCGCTTGAGTTGATGACAAATCCTTTTCGTTGAGCTTCTCCTTTGCCTCTTTCTCCTTCTCTTTGTCCTTGTCCTGATTCTTGCTGGACTTTTCATTGTTGTTGCTATCCGCCGCCGCTTCGTAGTGCTCTGAGCAAATGTGGAGCAGCTGTTGGATCTTTAGTACGTTTCCAGTGCCTGCATAGGCGCAAATTTCGACCATGGTCGTTGCCATAGACCTGAACGGATCAGGGATGACTTCTAGAGCAGCAATGACCGCTTCAGCCGATTCCTGACGACCCAAATACAAAAGTCCCAATCCCAGAGGAAGGAACCTTGAGTAAGTGTCCTTAAAATCAGAATCAGTCCTCTCCATTATCGTCTGAATCAACGTTTCTGTAATTTCAGAATTACACGATCCAACTCCAATCATTCCCACGGCCAGAGCAGCCATTCCCATCACTTCAATGGTCGCGCCCGCCTTCCGGTCCTGGTTGAAGACTCCACAGAGCAGTTCCAATACTGTGGCCCGGTTTGAACCAGCGTAGGCCAATCCCAAGCCAAGAATAGCCCCAATCCTCATCGTGTTGTTCTGATGACTCACATAATCACTCAACAAAGCCAAAGCGGGATCAACGTCGTTCTTCACGCCACAGTTTACAATTCCACAAGCCAAAAGAGCTCCGGACTTGATGTAATCATCAGCAGAATAGAGATACCTGTCAATTACAGTCAATCCACTGTCCACATCCCACAAAAGAATCAGTCCCAATGAAGCTGCAGCGCTCAACATTCCGTGTTCCTAAAAATAAATGTAAAATCAGTATTTAGTAAAAAGATCTGAAGTAAATGTTTATTTATAATATATTTATGTACTAATTTAAATTTGAAATCCCTGACTTTTTTTATTATTAATAAAATTAGAACTTGGTTTATGAATTAAATATCAACTCTAGATTTTTCAGAGAAAATACATAGGTTCTTCAATAAGTGTATTTTAAATAAGAAATAAATGATTTTTGTGTGTGTTTGATGATATCCTAAAAAATAGAAATTAAGACCCCGCCATGAAGAAGAAACAAAGGAATTGAATTTCTATTTTACACGATACAACTATTATTGCACAAATCAATAGTTTTAAAGAAGGTTCACTAGAAAATCTGATAATTGCCATAATTTTTATTAAGGTCAAAACTTCAGCCTCCTGTTTGAATCGTATTTTAAGGATAAAAAAATTCAATTTCACCTTTTAAGACGTCATTTTGTTGTAAACAAATGTGTACTAATTGTCAATTCTGTGAATGAAGCAAGTTGGTTAATAAGATTGATTTTGAACTATGCAATTTCTAGTTACAAACAAATCGACTTAACAACCGTTACCGGTCTAAGTCTAACAAATTGGTTTTATGTAATCAATGTTATCAAATGCCCTATCTATTCATTTGCCAATATTTCACAATTGAATGTCATGTTTTACAAATCATTATTTATGATGCGATTAGCACCATGAACTGATGATTCAATAATGAGCCTGTTTATTGACTGATTTTTGCCATTCTTTTCACAATTCTCACCTGTATCTATTCGTTGAACAGATACAAATTACTAGCATTAGAAAGGTCCGGTTTATCTCTTTGAGTCTATGCATTCCAACTAAACTTTGAAAACCTGTATAAATTCGAACAAATAATGTTGACGACACTAACTGTTCGAATGTTGAGGCCGGAGATATTGTTCTGTAAATGTGTTTAAACAAATATTAATCACAAATTGTAATTATTAGTTGATAATTGTAAATGAATCGTAAATTTTTGAAAATAAAAAATTGCTGCTTTTACTGAGATTTTAACATACGATTCCAAAGATTCTGTCGTTATTTATTGGGTTTGTATGAAATTAACACAAGATGGATGTCGGGACGGCGAGTCCCAATAATCATGTACTTAGATTTTTAATTGCATTTTTTTTAAATACTAATATTTCAAATTTAAACATTGGGTTTTCTCTGTCTGAAACAAAAAGCATGATTTTGGGGTTGTCCAATAATATTCTTATATGACTTAAATAATTTTCAAATGAAATCTTAGAGGATACAAATTTACTTTGTTTTTGTAGAGCTATTTAGGCTTTCCTAATAATTTGAGGTTTTAAACATTTGAATATGTTGCAAGTGTTTGATTATGCTCATTTCATTGAATTTTACCAACAATAACAATTTATTTTTACTGAAAAGAAATTAATTACAATTCTTAATAAAATTCTCTCGTGTTCCTGCGTTAAAAATTCGATTATTCATATTTTTATTTGAAATTGTAGCTAACATATTTAAAATTAAGAAAGGCACCCAAATTTAATCATTTTCAATATTACTCTTAGAGCCATTGTGTAGCTGAACGTGATAAAAATTCGCTAAGTTTAAGATTGACAAATATTCATTTGCATTATTCGAAGATGTAATATTAACATTTCAATCGTCAAAGAAACCACGAAATACGTCACTTTGCACCACTGAGTGCTGTAATATTTCATTTCAACACTCTTTTTGGAAGAAGATTCACTTATTTTCAAAGTAAAAGTGAAAATGACATAATTGTCAAAGAGATGCTTGATTAAATTTTGATTAATATATATGATTGTCGTTTCCAATGATTACTAGATGACACACTTAAATTGAATAAATTGCTATTATTTTTGCTCAGAATGTAAAATATTGTTCAACATTGTATTGAAATTGGACTTTTTAGCATCTCGGAAGAATTGCGACCCTCGATGCCCTCGGGTCGACAAAATTTCTTCCTCGGATGCTGAAAACTAAGCAATTTCAATACAATGTTGAAAATAACTATTGTTTACCTTATTTTTGTAGAGCCATTTATTTCCATCATCGATCAAGAGTTTATCCTGTCCAAAACCGGCATTCACGAATCCGTTCACAAAACTGGCGGCCAAATTTTGCCTGGCGGAATCGACTTGGCTGGAGGTCCTACTATTATCCAAATGAGATTTGTAGACATCTTCAGGGGTTTTCGGTTCCATGATATCCAACTCTCTTGCCAGATTCAAGAAGTGGTTATTGAGATGGGAATTGGACAGAATCTCAATTAAATCCTCATAATCCGTGGCATTCTGATCAATTTCGATGGAGATTTGCTGTCGGACGAGCATGAAAGCGAGTTGCTTTCTTACGGAAGTGTCTTGGCAGGCGTTGAAGACCTCTTCGATGAGAGTAATTTCATTCAGCATCAAAGCCAGGCGCATCGCTTGGGTGTATTGATTGAACTTCTTGAACAAGAACAGCGCCACTTTCAACAGGTTTGTGTTTTCGGGATCGGGGACATAAGGAACGCAGCTTTGGAGGTACAAACAAACTCTGGGGTAGGTGTTCTCATCCACGTACTCTTGTAATAAGTCCAATTGCTCGATTTCCATCAACAAATCGCAGGCATCGGCTTCTGCGTTGTGGGCCATGTTATAGGGGATGATCTGCTTCACCAGGTCAATGAGACGGCTTCTAAAGTTCTCAGAAGTCTCATTCCAGTTCTGGCTGATCTCCCAGGTTAGATGGCGGACGTATTCGTGACCCCAATCGCCAATTAAGTCCCCCTGGTTGCACAAAAACCGATAAACCAAACACTCTTTGCCCGTGGTTCCCATAGTCATGGCCAAAACGGAAATAATATTAGCACACAACTCCCTGCTCTCAACAGTGGGCATCTTCTTGTACACTTCTTTCATTGACTCGAAGTGGGGACGCATAAATTTCAAGGGTTTCGGGACAGAAGTCATCGAAGTGGTGGAGGCTCGAATTAGCTTCCTTAGAGACTCCAAAGCCGGCATGTAGAGGTCGACATTAGAGTCCTGAAGGCGTTCCACAAGCAAATTTAACTCGTCCTGCAACTGTTTGTCATCCTCAGACAGTTCGGCCGGTTTCTCTTCCACTTTTTTCGTGTCCTCAGCCTTCTTCTCCTCCTCCTTACCCTTGTCAGCCTTCACTGGATCCACCTTGGCCGCCGCCTTGCTCGGGGTCTTCTCAGAAACCATTTTTAGATGAAGTGACTTTGCACAATTTAAAAGAGGTTATGTTGGTGTTTTGGGATATTTTATCTGTAAATACACAAGTTTATTAGTTGTAATAACTGAACAAAGAATGCTTATCAACTAAATAAGGGTTATTTTATGTTAAATTAAAAAACTTAATAAAATTAAACAAATTTTGGAAAAATTTATTTTTGTAAATATTACAACAATTGTTAATATACATACACTTAAAGGATGTTTTATTTAAGATATCTAACCTGTCTTTCACTATTTAACAACTTTATCTTGCTTTTTAAACCCTATTTTAAAATTTGTTTGTAATATTTTGAGTGGAATTTAATAATAATAAAGTATTATTATTATTAGTGTTTGTTATTTTTATCAACGAAATATGTTATGTGCTCACTTCGCAACGCAAAATTCCATAAAAAATTGAGAAACTGAAACGATTGTTTTCAAAATTTGGCAGTTAACGGTAACAAATCAATTATTTTTGGAAATCCAATTTTAATGAATGAATACTTTTACTGATCCCAGTGTTTTATACATTATTTTAATTAAGGATTTTCTCCAGACAAAAATATCTTTACGATTTTTATAAATTAAGTAAAGGTCCTAGACATTTTTAACAGGTCCCAGTAAATTTCCGCAACAGTCTTATAGTTTGTTTTTTACATAAAACTATAAGCTTATTACTTTTTCTATTAATTTCGGTCTATTACAAAATCGGTTTCTACTCAGACAGTGAAATTTGTTATCAGAATTCAATCGAAATAATAGTTGCTCCAGGGCAAATTTCTTGGAGCGTGTTAAAATGTTTTATAAAAACTTTAAATCCCAACTTGCATGGTGATATATTGTAAAAGTTGTATCAGATCTATTTAATTTTATTTCTCATAAAATTTAGTGTTATTTTTACACTGTATCAAATTTCATTGAAAATTCGTTTTAATTTCACGGGTAAATTGGTCAAGCTCTTTTTTACCTTTTGATTTTTAAATAAAATAAGTAATTAATAGTATTTGAGATTAAGTGATGGTCATTAAACTTAAATATTTTGTAATAGCTCGACGATAATTATCACGTTGCATTATAATTCAATTAAAAAATAAAGGTTAATGGATAAAGTATTATTTACATGACAATTCGGTTTGAAATCCTTTGAAAAACATTATCTTTCATATTAATTTTATGGTCATTAATATAACAATTTCAATCAAATTTTATTATTGTTTTAATTATGTCAAACCTGTTCAAATTTACCGCATATTTGGTCATAGTAGTTTTTAAATTTTCCTTCTTTTTATCCAAAATTATCCGTTATTGGAATCCACGCCTTTTTTAATGGTAAGCTTCAATACAAAATATAAAAGTATCGATTTCTATCGCTTAGAAAAAAATATTATTAATTGTATAATGTGTTTTATTTGTATCTTATAAATTTTCTTTGGCATCCATTTTTTTAAGCAAACGATTACTGAATGAGAAATAATATGACTATAATATATCTCTGTAGTCACTATCACTATAGGCTTATGAGCCGGTCCGGCCCTTTGCCTGTGCAATCCTGTTCCTCCATATTTGACGGTTGATGGCCACTTCCTTCCAGTCGGTAACTCCTAATAGTCGATTTGCTGTTTCGTTTATTGATATCTCCACACGTTTTAGCTGTTCTCCAACCGTCTTCGTTATTGTCCAGGTTTCGCTTCCGTATCCTAAAATTGGTCTAATTAATGTTTTGT